>OZ038505.1:45583540-45706040 GCA_964036315.1 Acanthosepion esculentum
ATATCAGCAAATCGTATCAGCCGAAAGGAGAATGGATGAAGAAGCAAAAAATGAATGGATTGCTGATGAGAATCTCGACGTGATGCAAAGGAGACAGAAAGCTCTGCTAAGATACAGAACAGAATACAGGAAAATACACAACAAAATTAGGACCCAATGCTGGTGGTTTTAAAAAGCGTGGCTAAAAATAATGGTGCAGAATTAGTGAGATTGAGTACCACATGCAAAGGAGATATGCATAAACAAATCAGGGAACTAATAGGACAGAAGACTTGCTCGTCAACAGGCTGCATGAAATCCAAGGGTGAAATGTTCATATTAGAAAAGGAAAAAATTCTTCAGCGCTGGAATGAATATATTGAAGAAATCTTCTACATTGAAAGAGAACAATCAGCAATACACAGACAGAATTACCAATGGGCCTGAAAAATGAGGTAGAAGCAGCAATAGCCAGATTGAACAAAAACAAGGTGGCAGGTCCAGATGGAATAGTAACAGAGATGCTGCTAGCCTGACATGATTTTAGCATAAACAAGATTACAGAAATACTAAATAAAATGTACAGCAGCAGGGATATACTGGAAGATCTAAGCAGATCTGTTTTCATAGCACTGCCTAAGAAACCTGGTGCAAATGAATGTGAACTCCCCTGAATAGTCACCCTAATGAGCCACATAACAAAACTAATCATCTGTATTCTAATGAATAGAGTACACAGCAGAATCAGGCCAGAGATAGGACAAGAACAGTGTGGGTTCATTAAAGACACCGGAACAAGGAACATGATATTCATGCTCAGTATGTTCTCAGAAAGAGCAATACAAATGCAGAAGAATGTGCACCTGGGTTTTATAGACGACTCAAAAGCGTTCGACAAAGTATGCCACAAAGATTTGTTGGAGCTGCTCAGTAACATTGATATATTTGAGAAAACATTACAATAATCAAATGCCTTTTTTGGCAACAAACAACTTATGCAAAAATAAAAAAAAATGAGTTCAACAGATATACAAAGATAGAAATGGGCATAAGGCAAGGATGTATCTTCTCACCAGACCTATTCAACCCAATAAGCGAGACAATTCTGAGAGAACTGGAAATCCTACCAGGATTCAGTAACAACATAAGATGGCATGGAAAAGAAACTACGAAACCTCCAACAGAAGGTAGTGAAGGAGAGCGAGAAGAAGGGACTAGGCATAAACTACAAGAAAAGAGAATGCATGGTCATCAGCAAAATGATGATCCCGAAATATGATTTACATGTCAGGGACACTAAAATCAAGCAGGTATGGAAATTTAAATATCTAGGAAGTGTTCTAACAGAGGATGGTAATTGTAATGCTGAGATCTGGAGACATATTGGGATGATCAAAGACACATTCCAAACACTAGGCAGAGTATTACGAAACAGGAGGGTTTCATTGGTAACAAAGAAAAGAGTGCTGAACTGTTATGTGATATCTGTCCTTCTTTATGGCAGTGAATGTTGGATGGTCTCCTCAAAGGTGAAGAAGAGACTCTAGGCAGCAGAGGTATGGTTCTACAGAGGGATGCTGAGGATACCATGGACCCACAGGTGAGCAGTGGAGAGGATACAAACAAAAAGGAAACTCATACTTAACATAAGGAAAAGGCAGCTAAAATTTCTGTGACACGTAATGAGAAAGGAGGGCTTGGAAAATCTGATACTCACAGGCGGATAGAGGAAAAGAGGGTCAAGAGAAAACAACACGTGACATACTTGAGCTTTAGCGAGTGGATGGCAGAACAGGGTCTGGGAGAAATAACAAAAAGTCAAAACTTATTGAGAGCTACAAGGGACAAGAGGAAATGGAGAGCCATGATCACTTACTGAAGAATCACAGCACATAAAAGAAGAAGAAGAAGAAATAAGAAAATATTGGAATGCTGAAATTTTTTAATTTAATCTTTTGTTTCCCCTCTTAGACGTGTCTCGGTATGTAGTCTCACCCATCTCATTCAATTTCCTTATTCTTCTGTTTTTATCACTTTTATCATTAAGCATCCCACATTATGAAAGTAGATCAGCCGAGAAAGGTGAAATGCTGTAAGAAACTCTGAAGGTGAATTCAACATGGATCATCTAGCAATCAAAGCACTTTTGTCTTACCTTTTAATTAAAGTAGCAATTTTTTTAAAACAAAAATGGTCAAACTCATTACAGTGAGTAACTAATGCATTTAGTGTTTTGTTTAGTGAAAGATCCCTTTTGTGTTCATATAAACGTGTATATAAATACCTTCATATTTTTCCTATATATTATTACACGTGATAGAATAAATACCTCCATGTTTCAGTTTAGTATTACTTTGTATTAAGTCTCTTATTGTTTTGAAACTAGTTGTAACAAATGTTATGCTTAGATAAATTCTTTTCAATTATAATTTTGATAGAGTTGGTAGGTAGAGTAAAATATCTACAAGTTCAGGTAATGTTGTTTTACAGGGATATATTAATAGTTTCAATATATCAGAAATATGTTGTTTCGGTAAAATGCTTTGGAAAGAATCAGATTCAAGAAATTCTAACAGCAGGAACGCTAAAGCTCCACTATGAGGCAAACCCATCAGGTATCAGAATTTTTGTTTATAAAAATCATTGTTAAAAGTAAAATAGCATTGTTTTGTGATAAGCCAGCCAATTTTTACGATTTTAGCTATTGGTAGGAATTGGTTTATTTTTTATTGTGTTCAATACCTTCTTTCTTTTTAAATTTAACCACTTTTTAAGAGACATTTGTATAAAGGGATTTACCATCTAAACTTACCATGAGATTATTTGTCACATTTATTCCTCTTAGTTTTTCGATCTATTTACCTGAATTTTTAATATGTTTCCACTTTGTCATTCATTTGCCTAATCTATAAAGTTAAATAAGAAGCCAATGGATTGGTAAATGTATCAGACAATCTGGAAAACTTCTATTTTGACATGTGGCTATGATTCCTTACTATACTTGGGTAGATATGGTGGGGGGATGCAGGTGCTCGCTGCCACTTTCAGCCCAACTATACTGTTTGTGTGGCCCTGGTAGACCAGGGCAAATAAGATTAGTCTGCCCTGATAGCATACTTTAACAAGGAACTCCAAGGTAGGTGGGGGAGCACAGACAGCAAATACAAAAACAAAATTATATGTCTAACTCTTATAAATGATCCAGGAGACAGTATGAAAACTCTGAAACAGAAAGTGACTTTTGTAACCTAGAAAGCGTTACTGAATAAGGATGGAGGTTGGGAATGAAATGGTAATCGTTATAACATCATTAAAACAAAATACTCGCCAGCAGCATGAAGTAGGTAAACAACTGATAGTGGTGAACTACTTGAACAACATATTACTCCCACTTACGATAGTGTCCAACGTATTTTTGAGGATTGGGACATACCCATTAGTTTTCATAGGTATGGTATATAACAGTGACAATGAAATATCAGGAATAAAACAATTTCCAATTTTCATAGTCATAGAATCATTAAAGGGTGAAATAACAAAAGTGTCAGCTTTTGTGTTACAAAAGGTCATATCAGCTATGATAGAACCAAAATCCATAAGAAAAAATAAAGAAAAATAACACATTTCTAATTCAAGTAAAGACCAAAAAAGATGCAGAAAACATATGAAAAATCCAGCAAATAAAATGACATGTAAGTAAAGGCTTACCCCCACCAAGTTCTTAACTCCTCTAAGGCAGTAATAAAATGCCCAGAACTGTCACTCTGCTCACTGGAAGAAATTAAAAATGATGACACCATAAAAAAAACAAGGCGTAACAGATGTCAAAAGAATACAAATTAAAAGAAATGGCACATCAATAAACACATACACATACACTTTGAGATTCAACAAACCTCACCTACCAAAAGAAATAAAAATAGGATACACGATATTGAAGGTGGAGCCATACCCCCATTAATGTCACAAATGCCAGAAATTAGGCCATCTACAAGATCAATGTACGAACATACCATTCTGTCAAAGATGTGGGGAATTTGAAACTGATCACGAAAAGTCACCCTGTGAAAGGCCTCCTTTATACCCAAACTGCAGACAAAACCAGTCAGCAGATTATAAAGAATGTAATATCTGGAAAAAGGAAAAGTAAATAAGATTAAAATACACACAAAACATCTTGTTCTAAGAAGCTAGAAAACTGGTCAAAACTGACTTCCAACATCATATGCCAATACTACTAAAATAATAACTCACCAAAACAACATACAAGAGAGCAATACAATAAGAAACCAAGAACTTACAACTCTAATAAATTAATTAAAAAAAACTAATTGAACTACTAAAATTTAGTATACCACACATAAAGCAAGCATCCATAGTCAAAACAAATCTTATCCTGTCAACCTCAAACAAAAAAGAATCTATAAGCATAAAACAAATAACTCTCTGAAAACCCCAATCCAAAGTATAAAACTCCTCCAAGAAATAGAACCCTCCAAACATTCACAAGAAAAACAAAAGGTTCATAAAAGAAATAACACAACTCAGAACATTGCTGAAGAACAAAGAGAAATGGAGATAGATAAACGAAACTCTATCTCACCTCAAATAAAGGAGTGGTCATCATCCAGACAAAGAATCACCAAAGAAACCTAATGGGAAACTGAATAAGACCAAACAGACAATCAGAAACAAAAGAACTCTGAAAAACAAAACATAACAAGAAACAAATCCATCACAGACCAGAGAGCATAGAAATTATGGACACTTCACTCAGTAAACATAAACTGGACAAGCAAAACAACACCCTAATACATAAAAATGATGCAAAAAATTATACAGTGGAATTGTGAAGGCCTAAAAGCAAACATAATTCCTAAAACCAAATGATAAAATAAAAAAAACTATACTCAATATAACTACATACATGATGTGGTATGGTCCATTTCCCCCATTAATGGATCTGTCCTGAACACATACATTCAGGAGATCTCTGCTGATATGCAGAGTTCATTAAAGCGCGAATGATTCCGGTGGTCCGTTCCCTGGCTCTACTTGTGAAGTTCCCTACCGAAGGTCAGAGTTTTACCTGACTTCCTTATTATGGGTCTATGAGAAATTTTTGCCTGAGCCTCTGGGCTCAGATTGCCCTATGTTAAAAAACCGGCATTGTGCCACATCCAGCCTTAACTAAACACACGATTTTTCTGTGGGGTTGCAAGAGATATACAAGGTCAATATGCCTCAATAGAAGGGATAGATGCTATATATGCAGAAAGCAGTGACATTAATCCAAAGGTTTTAAAAGTAAATAGAAGAGAGCAAAACAGTGTCTTGTTCGGTATCATTTATACCAAGAAGTAAGATGTTTACTAATGAAAAATCTATGCTGTGACCTAATATTAGGGCACAACATCTTGTGCCAATATTCATTAGTAGAAATACCCTTTGGAGGCTTTAAGCCACCCTTTAACATCTGCAACCTTAGCAGCTATGAGAATGCTGTACCCAGCTCTCTTCAACAATTTAATAATGGATTGTAAACTGGTAGCTACTAAATCTAGACAATACATGGGATTCCAGCCATTGTCCTGAAGAAATGCGCGCCTCAAGGAGTCTTGTTTTCCTGACTGCTGGAAGTCCTCAACCATTGTTCCTGTCTTTAAGAACTCTGGTGACCCCTCCGACCCTTCCAATTACTGTCCTATCAGTCTCCTACCCCTCTTCGGCAAAGTCTTCGAGGCCATTATCAACACCAAAGTGATTAATCATCTGATATCCCATGATCTGCTCTCAGACAAGCAGTATGGTTTCCGCTTTGCCCGATCTACGGCCGATGTGCTTACGGCCATCACTGAATTTGTCTACCAAGCTATTCATAATAACGGTGAAGCTCGTGCCGTGGCCCTAGACATCTCCAAAGCGTTTGATAGAGTTTGGCATGCCGGCCTTCTTCGCAAGCTCCAGGGTTATGGTATCACAGGTCGATTGTTTGATCTAATACAATCATTCCTGTCAAACCGGGAATTGAAGGTTGTTCTCAGTGGATTCATCTCCAGCTCCTATCCCACTAATGCAAGTGTTCCTCAAGGCTCCATCCTAGGCCCTACTCTGTTCCTCATATTTATAAACGACCTTCCTGATGCCATAGACTCCCAAGTCGGCATCTATGCTGACGACACCACAATTTACTCCTGCCTCAAACACAAATCTAGTGATGCTGACAAAGTTAACCTGGCAGTTCAAATTGAAAAGGACCTCCAATCGGTTGTGAACTGGGGCGAGAAATGGATGGTTAACTTTAACGCCGCTAAAACAAAACTGCTCTCTATTAACCACCACAAGGATGCATCCCTGCATCCCATTAGAATGTCTGAAGACCAACTTCTCAAGAGCTCCTCTCTGCAGCTGCTCGGTCTCACGCTGTCTGCTGATCTGAGATGGAACAAATACATCGAGTCAGTTGCATCATCCACCACAAGGAAAGTTGGTTCCCTGTGCCAAGCCAGGAAATTTTTCTCCCCAGAATCGATCCTCCATGTCTATAAATCAACCATTCGCCGTTGCATGGAGTATTGCTGCCATATATGGTCTGGGGCCCCTGCTGTTTGCCTCAGGGTTCTTGATAAGATCCAGAGACAGATATGCAATGTGATTGGCCCTGATCTGTCATCTCGTCTGCAGTCGCACTCTCACAGACGCGATGTTGCCTCGCTCTGTCTTTTTTACAAATACTTTCAAGGTAATTGCTCCAAGGAGCTGCTTTCGCTTGTCCCTAGGCCTCATGAATTTAAACGTCCTATGAGGCTGGCATCCCGTTCCCACCCCTTCACTGTTGAAACTTTTAGATGTAGACGTCTCTTCTACTCCAATAGCTTCATGTCTCGCAGATCTCGCCTGTGGAACTCCCTTCCCTATTACTGTTTCCCTGACAAATACAATCTCCAACGGTTTAAGTGTAGCGTCAATTGACATCTCCAGTTGCCTTGATCTATCCACTTCCCTTCTCCACATCCTTTCATTTTTCATTCCTATCTGCTCTCGCTCCAAATCTTCTGTAACCCCCTTGCCTTGATCGACCCACTGTCTTTCTCTTTCTCCACATCCTCTCCTTTACCACTCCTATCTGCTCTTCCTCCAACCCTTCTGTAACCCATTGCGTGATAGTGGCCTCCAGCCTTGCTTGGGGTGATACGCTTAAAAAAAAACAAAAAAACATGGAGGAGGATAAATGGCAAAAGGCAGAGAGGAACTTAGACAAGGCTAATGTCTATGGGCAGAGTCTCATCTGGGGTGGTAGACAGCCACCATTTTTGCCTGGGCATATGCACTCAGGAAGCCCCCATGTTAGAAACCGGCCTTGTACCACATCCCACCTTGTGGTTAGGACTTGGGTAAATACTGAGTTCACTAAAGCATACTGTTAAGCAAATTTGTATTGTTGCAAACAATTCTACTATACATGACACTCAAAAAAGGGCATCGGGGGGGGGGGGGTATCAATCCTAATCAGAAATGACATCCCCTCCCCAAGCAAAATACATCTAGAAACTAATCTACAAGTAGTTGCTACAAAAACTACCCTACATAAAACCATTAATATCTGCTCTATTTACATCCTACCTCATGACCCCAGAAAAGAAATAGATCTAAACAAAATAACACTTAAAATATTATGTAAGGATCCAAGAACTCTGCCAAAAAGTGGAAAAACCTAGAAAATATAATTAACAACAATGACTTAGGTTTACTAAATGATAAGTTTAATATATATCTACATTCTGCATCAGATATATACTCAGCTATTGACCTATCACTGTGTGACCCCCTATATTTTTATGGATTACAGTTGGCAAGTACATGATGATTCATGTGGCAGTTATCACTACCCAATGATACTGAAGAGTTCAAAACCAACTGAAAATAATCTTGTTCGATGGAAACTAAACAAAGCAGACTGAAGGGAATATAAAAACCTATGCTGTCAAAAACTAATAATAACCAACCTACAACTCATCCATTCTAACTAAATATAGCAATAGTACATAGAACCATCAAAAGAAAATCATGGAGGGATTACATAAATAAAATAAACTCCCATACCAAATAAAAAAACAGTGTGGAATATAAGGAAAATTGCTGGCAAAAATCTCTCACCTCCTTTAAAAAACATAAAAATAACAAGCAAAAGCATATAGCAAATCCACTTGCAGAAACCTTTAAACAAAATTCCTCCAGCAAAAACTACAAACAGCAATTCCAAAAACTTAAGCCAGATACAGAAAAAAAAATAAGCTGAACTTTAACATGAACAAAAAAGATTACAACCAACCTTTCACTCTAAATGAAATTATAGAGTTCATAAATGAATCACAGAATACAGCTATTGGGATGAAATTCATTACAAATTCCTTGAACTCCCCCCCCCCCAATCCTTAAAACATCTGTTAAATATCTTTAACAAGATATGATTTAAGGCAAATTCCTGAGTAGCTGGAAAACAAGCTACTGTGATCCCTATACCAAAATCAGATAAGGAGAAATCAGACCCCAAAATCTTCCAATCTGTAACATTAACAAGTTGCATATGCAAAACCCCTGAAATAATAGTGAATGAAAGACAAAACTAATGGTTTAATTCCCAACCTCCAGAGCGGATTCCAAAACAAAAGAGGCACCATAGACAACATAGTCCACCTAGAAACATTCATTAGAGAGGCTTTTATGTGAAAAGAACACGCAGTAGCCATTTTCTTTGATCTAGAAAAGATCAATTTGATAAATAACTTTTTGTCACAAGTTTCAAATTTCATGTAGGATCAACTCTCTTTGACCTCAAAATTCCAAGGAGTTCTACAAAGTTGCATTCTGTCCATCACCCCTTTTCAACATAGAAATTAACAACATTGTTAATTGCTTAAAACAAGGAATTGGTGGTTCATTATATGTAGACAATCTTTTGATCTGCTACAGATTCAAAATTATGCACATGGCAGAATAACAACTGCAAGTGTGCCTAAATAAATTAAACCAATGAACTATCAAAAATGGTTTCAAATTTTCCCCAACCAAAACAAATGCTTCAAAGCATTACAATTACTACAGGTTGTAGCTAACACTGACTGGGGAGCAGATCAAATATTGCACCTGAAATTATATAGAACTTTAATAAGAACCAAATTGGACTACAGATGTTTCAAATATGGATTAGCCTGGAAAACCTACATAAAAACTCCGCCATACAGGATTGTGACTCTCTCTGGGTGCCTTCAAACATCACCCGTACAAAGTTTATATACTGAAGCCCACGAGGCACCATTAAAATTGAGACAAGGAAAATTAGCACTACAATATTATCTAAAGTTCAAATCCTACCCAAGCAACCTTGCCTACCACTATTTCTAACTCAAAATACAAAAATCTATTTGATATAAAAGAAAATTCTATCAAATCTTTTGGTCTTTACATGGAAAATCTCATCAGCAAAACTCAAATAAATCCAATACTATTTGTTAAAACCACCATCTCAAAAAATCCACCCTGGTTAATGAAACACCCTACGATACTGCTAAATCTTACTAAATATCCTAAAATTAATACCAACTTATCTGATTACATGGAAGAAATCCATAATGTTCTACAGGCCCACCTAAATTATAAACATATATACACTGATGGCTCTAAAATCTTGGGCCGAGTTGGATGTTCTGCTATCCTTAATAACATAACAATGCAGAAACAATTGCCTGACAAAGCCTCAATCTTCAGTGCAGAAACTTCAGTCATACACTTGGCTTTAGATATTGGCATACAAGGAAATTGAAAAAATTATATAATGGCAAAGGAATCGCTGAACATGGCTCTTTCAAATGTAAAGTTTCCATACATCAACTTTCAACCCATCATAAACAGGACCATTAAAGAAAAATGGCAGCAATTATGGAACAACTGTCAAAACAACAAATTACTCAACATCCAACTAATCATTAGTGAAAGACTGAAGTTACAGAAGGATAAGGAGAGAGGAAGTGGTAGTAGTCAGACCCCATATAGGACACACACACACATAACCAACTAACATCTACTAATTCCAGGAACCATACACTGTTAAACATATACTGCTAAATTGCTATAACTTTCAGTAAACCTGAAACAAATTCTCCAAATCAGATAACTTAAAGGACCTATTTGAAAATACTGATCCAAGTAACATCATAAATTTCATTAAATAAATTGGGCTCAACAGGAAAATATTTTTAAAATTCTTTACTAAACTTGCTTACCTGTGAAGAAATTTATACAATCTACAAAAAAACACAAAGCAATTTTTCCCCTATATAATCCGCTGCTCTCAAAAGAAAATAACTGTAATTATTCACCTGAAAACCTTCTTCGGCATTAAATGACCCACTTGGGTTGATGTGCTGTAAAACTAATCAATCAATAAATCTAGTTTGACATGTTCGCTGATGAACTGGCATCAACATAAAAGCATTCTTGGATAATAAACTTCTTTTTCTGATGATGACATAGTAGAAATTTTCCAAATTGTCTTTTGTGAATAAAATAAGATGGAAATGGTTTTGTCTGTGACTATATTGGTGGTTTTATGAATTTCTTTTCATTTTTATTTCCAGAAGAAGGACTGCAGGAGGAACAAATACGAGAATCTATTTCAAACATGAGTCGAACCAGTTCTGTGAGTATTCTTTTTGTAATTATTTTTTATAAACTTTGTGAGAATGTTACCAAAATGTTTCTTAAGTGCTATTGACAAATTGATTTTGACTCTTGGATAATCATGAAATGTATGCCAAAAAGAAAAATTGTATTTTTGGTTTATTTTAAAAGTTAAAACTGAAATTTTATACAGTTTATTTGATTTCCATTATTTTTCATTGTTTTCTTTTAAATATCATATATTATTTAAATATATGTTAACTTTCATTTTCAATACATTTATTTTTAATCATGTTTTTACAAAAAATTACTTATTGCACTTTGTAATGGTGATTTTGATTTTTTTTTTTTTTTTTTGTATTTATTTTTTTTAATTAGCTTACAAGGAGGTGCTGAAAAGTTAGGTAGCAGAGGTAACCAAAAACAATGACCTATATATATATGAAATGTACATGCAATTCCACATAGCCCACATCACAGTTTAAGACATTTGACACATCATTTCTGTAACCCTCTAAAAATTAAAAATCTCTGGTCATTGAAATACTAATTTTAGGAAGTGGATCCATCTGAGAACTTTTCACCACCTCATACAGATGACAGTTAAATATATACATTTTCACTTAGATTTTCCTTTATATTTCAGCTATGTTAACAGTAGCAGATACATCTAAATAAATATATAGCAAATTCTGTCTGTCACCGTGTGTCCAAAACCCCTCTAATTCAGGCCACACTTGTTCTACATAGACATATACTTTTTTAGAATCAGGATGATTGTGGGATTGTAAATCTGCCCTTTATCTGGTGCTTGGACATCCAACTTTGGGATTTTTGTCTGGATGAAGAGAGAACAGTTAAAAATTCAAAATAACTGAAAAAAAATAGTGATTTAAAATTTTTAATCTATATTGAGTTTAAAGTAGCACAAAAACTTTTTTGTTTTAAATTCAGGTTAAAATATCTCCAAACTTTGAATTGAGAAAATCAATTTTATTTCTTCAAAATGCCAAGGAATCTGTGTTAAAATGTGAGGTTTCAAAGTTCTGCAGAGTTTGTGATTTGAAGAACTCGAATCAGTTGAAGTTCCATGGAGTTTGTGATTTGAAGAACTCAGTTTTCAGCTTGAATTGGAATCTCAACCCAAATCAGAGTTTTGGCTCAAATTGGTCTTTTGACCAGAATTGGATTTATGGCCTGAATCCGAGTTTTAACTGAGGTTTTAAAATTCCATGAAGGGAATTGAGGAATTTAAAATTATTTCTTCAAAATCATCATTGCTGTTTTCTAAGCTGGACCAGATGTTCTTTTAGTTTGGGGCACAGAGTGCAGCTTTTAAGCTAGTATTTAATATAAAACTAGTTTGGTATCTGTTACTTCACTGTACCGATACTGATGGCAAGAATTTCAAATTTCAAATCTAAATTCTTTCAAATTTCAAATCTAAATTCTTCATTAAAAAAAAAAAATAACAGGACTCATAAAAATGACTTCAAAGACTTATTTTTGGTCTATACTCAAAGAGGTGTGTATGATATGTAAGAAGATGAAGTAAGAAAGGAAGATTGAAAGGATATAGAGGATAGATAATTATTGATCCTTGATTTGAAGAGGTTTTAAAGATGGTGCTATTCAGGGAAGCATCTACATGGGAGTCCATTCTATAAAGTAGCAGTTTCTTAGAAAGAAGTTTTCACAGTGGAATACCCTCCTTACCAAAGGAATATATAGGGAATGAGAGTGATTCAACCATGTGGATGTGGCAGAGTGGGACTTAGCTGTAAAGAGCTGAGTTGGTGGCACTAAAGAATGCTGTTTATCTGGACATTTGTCACAGAAGTAGCAACAGTGCAGTGCTAATCTTGTGGCATTGGATCTGTGCAATAGGGACAGAAGGGTGGAAAATAAGTCATCCGACACAAGACCATGGAAATGATTTCACTCTAAAAAGGCTGGAGAGTGAAGATTGGGTGGCTCCAGACCACATATGGCAGCAGTAGTCCATTTTGGGTATGATTTAACTCTTGTAATTGTATGGAAGGAGTCAGGTACCTTGTAAAGTGGTACAAGGAACTGACCATTTTTCCAGCATCTTTAGCCATAGATCGTATATATGAGTTCTACTTGATGTCTGGGGTGATCTTGATTCCCTATAGACATTTAAAACAAGGAACCTTATTGAAAGTGCAATTGTTCATTACAAGTGAAGTAAATTCGGGGTCTGCTCAGTGATGATAAAATGTTACTAGCTTGGTTTTGGATGTATTGAAAGTTATAAGCTAGTCTTTCACTACTGAGCTGTAAGAGCTTGGTCAGAAGAGAGATCAGTTCTCACCCGCATTCTTGAAAACCAGGCATACTGCTGACACATTCCATAGACTTGGGAAACATTTCTCCTTCAAGAAGCGGCTAAACAACTTTTCCAGGATGGGCAATAACTCTGGGCTAAGGTTGTTAGCAGGGATTTTATCTCATTCAGTAACTTTTTTTTTTTTTTTGTTACTGAACTAGATAAAGGCTCTTGATGAATCTTGAAATTTTCCAAACTGTGACGAGAAGGAAATTAGCCTTCTGGTCACATCTCTCTATTTCAATTTCATTCAAATGGTGTGTATGTATGTTTGTATGTACATGTATATCTTAATTCAATTGCAAACCTCTACAACATTTTTTAAAAACTTTAATTTTTCCAAAAAGTTCATTAAAATCTTATAATTATCTGATTATTTTAGGGTTTTAAATTTCTTTTCCAACTTTGGTTTTATTACTTAGCTCAGGGTAGGGGTTGTCCAAACTGAGTAAAAGGGGAATGTATTAAATTGTGTGTATTTGTGCTTGTGTAATGCATACATTAAATGGTACAAGAGCATTTAAGGTCACTCATACATACACAACAGATATTGGCATATATATTATATATGCACATGCACATTTGTAATATAGAAGATAAAGTCATGCTGCAAAGAAATAATTGTTCTTGCATTATTGTTTCTCTAGTTTTTATGTTGATTCAGTAAGTACACCATCTGATAAAGATTTCTCTAAATGAGCTTCTCGTTGTGGGTAATGCACATTGGCTCGGAGTGAGAACTTGGAGAGCTGGGGTTGAATTCCATTTGAATTTCCACTTATGCACAAATACACTTGAGGGAGGTATGAATCCATCTCTTCTCCCCCCATCTATGGGTTGAATAGCAGAATAGACTGTGATCTTTAACCTTGGTTGGCAACCAGTTTACCACAGGAAGAAATGGCAACCTACTGTGGGAAAAAATCTGTCTTGTCAGTCATGTATTGAAAGATATATGATCGTCCAAGTGTGTATCACGTATGGCACTTAACTGACTGACTGACTATGCTGTATTAATATTTAATAATAAAGAAGTAATGTTTTTTTTGGTATTACAGCATATATGTAGATATGCTACAAAAACGATAACATCCATTGTGTTACATTAATTACATTATTCGAACTATTGTCCTCATCTTTGTCACCGTATTTATTACAACGTTTCAGCCGTTGTACACTCCGGCCTTCTTCAGGTGGTTGGAATGTCGAACTGAACCCTTTATTTTGCTCACTGGGGTAGACTGTTCTAGTTCCTCAAGGACACATGGCACAGTGGATAAAGGCGTTGGTTAGATCCAGTGACAGGACCCAAAGAGTGTGAGTTCAATACCCGGTTAAGGCAGTGGAGAACTTTCAGAGGGAAAATTAACAGGAGGTAACTGATAACTGACATCCATTAAACATGGCACGTGGAACTAGAACAGTCTAGCCCAGTGAGAGAAATAAAGGGTTCAGTTTGACATTCCAACCACCTGAAGAAGGCTGGAGCGTACAACGGCTGAAACGTTGTAATAAATATGGCGACAAACATGTGGACAATAGTCCGAATAATGTAAATAATGTACAGAATACCCCATCTCAGAAATATAGACATCCATTGTGTTAGTAAAATGACAAAAGTGAAAAGTGAATCAAAGAGACAGGAGTTTTGTTGCAGTAACTTTGAAAAAAAATAATCTGAATTTATATGTATGCAGTAAATTTGGAATATATGTCATACAGTTTTGGAAGTCTGATTCTTTAACTTAAAACAGAAGTGCTCACTTCAACAACCACAGCTCATATGACAAAAATATACCTTACTTTCATCTGGTTCCACACACATACTTCCAGAGTACCATCCAAAAATACCAGGGTTATAAAACATCTTTTCTGACTAATCACACAGTTTCTGAGCCACCCACTGACTATACCATTTCCACCCTGCTAGCAATAGTGACAAACTCCTACAGAAGGTAAGCTTATGTGAACACAGCAGACTACACAACTTCCCAGGTCATCAACAGGGACACCAAGGTGCTTCTATCAACAGTAATGCCTTCAGCCAGCAACAAAACCAGCAGCAACAGAGACTAACTCTTAACTACTGCAATGTGATAATTCATGGAATATTTCTCCCACAAGTTTCTCACTCTAATACATATGCATGTTGATTTTCTCCACATGTCTGTCTCAATGACTCCCTTGTGTTATAACCTGAACAAACTCTCAGTCTCCTATGACTGAGATATGATACTATTGATCCTTGTAGATCACAGGAAACGATCGAACCCTGTCGATCACAGGAAACAATTGAACCTTGTCGATCACAGGAAAGTAAAAACTCTTTCACTTATCTCAACCACATCTTATCTCCATTTGTTGTTTTGTCACTTACAATTTTTTCTTGTTAATGGTAAG
The DNA here is from genome assembly GCA_964036315.1 of Acanthosepion esculentum. Classification (NCBI taxonomy): domain Eukaryota; kingdom Metazoa; phylum Mollusca; class Cephalopoda; order Sepiida; family Sepiidae; genus Acanthosepion; species Acanthosepion esculentum. The sequence goes on from OZ038505.1 coordinate 45,598,950, forward strand.
GCAACCATTACATATATTTTGGCCAAGCAGCTTTTCATGAGTGATAGTAATGAAGTATGCTGCTTATTAAATTAAGAAAGAATTTAAAAATATTTTTATATGATTTTGTTTTATAGAAATTTTTCTGAGATATTTCTGGAAACTGTTTCAGCCATTAATGTTCCAAACATGAAGTAACAGACTTTTTTTTTGCTTTATAGAAATAATTGCATTTTACTGAATTTTGAATAAGATTTTTAATAATTATTGTTTTGGTATTTACATGAACATGGTCTATAAATTTCCTTTTTTGTGACTTTTAGGTTCTTACCGAAACTGGCCTTGAGCAGCAACTTTTGCAGTTTGTCTCATCGATGTCTCTTGACAGCATTAGTTCCAACTCTGATGTACAATCCAATGTGCGCTGTAGTCATGAGTTCTTTCTTTTAATGGCTATTTGCAACACAGTTGTTGTTTCCAATCATCCACATACAGATGTGGTAAGTGTGAACATTGATCACAATTCAGGGAAATAAAAAAAAAATACCTTTGTGTATAATTGAAATATACACATAATTGAAATTAATTGAAATTAATGACAATGAAATCAATTGGCTAACAATTATTTTGTTTTTTTATCTTGGCCAATTCGATTTGAATAGCAATCTTTGTAAGAAGTGTATGTAGATTTATAAGAAAATAAATGCATAATATATGTAGTTATATCTTGTGGTAGGCAAAATTGATATCATTTAATAATAAAATTACTAAAAAATATAAATCAAAATTATTTTAATAAATGGATTTATTTCTCAACATAGAGATTTAAAATTCTTTGGAACACACACACACACATATATATATATATATATATATATATACACACACACACAGTACAAGGCAAAAAAATAGACACACCCATATCTACATCAGAATGATAATTTTGGAAAGTAGGTCAGGCTGAGAATTTTTCAGTACTCACTCGTATATACTTTTTAAAAAATATCCATTAACAATTAGAATAAACATGTGATAACAACCCTAAATGCATAAAAATTAACTATTATTTGAAGTCATATCTTCGTCTAAACAATTTGACCAAATGTATGTTAAAAATAAATGAAAAAAACAGGGATTTTCTAACTACTTTCATTTAAGATAATTTTATATAAATATTCAAGAGGTGTAAATTGAACTGAGTTCATATTTTAGTTCTTAATTTACAAAACAATGAATTATGATAAATTATATTTTAAAACACTTTCAATTTCGATGTCATAATGATAGCATTACTATGAAAATTATTACAAGTCAATTGTTTCGTTAATTTGTTCTTTCTTTGTATTTAGGTTCTGTCTTACTGAGATATTGAGACAGATACATGGTTCTATTTTTTACCCATGCTCAAAAGCTGACGAGGACAAGCTGTTCTCTCTGGGAATATGGTTTATAAAAATGAATTAAGTTAAGCAATGCATCATTAAGCAAAGAACTAATACATCTCGTCATGTTATCTATCTTTTTGAAATAAAATAAAAATATGTATTTCTATTGACTTTAAGTAGTCATTTACATAGCTTGTAATATATATGGTCAGGTACAAAATAATAAACACAATTGCCCTTTACCACTGACTGTATTAGAACATGACATATACAAGGGGGTGCTAAAAGGTTCAAAGCTTGACTCACTTTCCAAAATCAGTATTTCAATGACGAGATGTAAGAATACTGATTTTGGAAAGTGAGTTAGACCAACATCTTTTCAGTACCTCTTCATATATAAGTAAGGTTTTGGATTTCCTTATTACTACCCACTTACTTTACCTGTACTCCAACTCCCAGCTTAGTCTTGATTTATTTCTACACTAATAAACTAAGTATTTCTGGTGTAGCAAGATGATTCTAAGTCTGTACAACCTGGCCCTGGGATTGAACTCACAATTACTATGTCACCAAATTCACAGAATAACAAATTACAATATGAGCTCTCGTAAAAAAAAAATTATACTGAGACAATAAGTTTATAAGTCCCAAAAATTTACTGATGTCCTCAAGGACACATGGTCCAAGCATTGGTTGAAGTAATCCAGTGATGTGACCCAAAGAGTTGTGAGTTCAATATCTGGCTACAGCAGAAGTGAACAAAAACATGCAGAGTTGAGTTAAAGGAAAATAACTGATACTGAAATATCTGGAAGAGGCATGGCACAGGAACTAGAACAATCTACCCCAGTAGATGAAATAAAGGGCCAGAGTGTACAACTGCTGAAACATTGAACAATGTAAATATTGTAAATAATTACAATACCTCATCTCAGGAATATAGACAGATAACAAATGAGGAGTACTAACCATAAAAGATATCTTGAGATATAGATTGCTCTTGTTCCACTATTTGTCTCCATAGATTAAATAAAGGGTTCAGTTTACCTGGATTAGCAGATACTAAAAGTAGACCGGAGAGCAAAATGGCTGAAAGATGAGGACATGAGTCTGAATGTAAATAACTCCTTATCCAAGAAATTCAAACTAAAATTTTCATATATTTTTTAATAATTTTTACTTTTTTGTGTTTGCCAGTTACAAAAATTCATCTCTGTTATGAGTAACTCTCCTAAAATAATGTATGTTTTTCCTAAAATCCTATTTTACTTGTAGAGAAGCATCAATTCACAAACTAGCATTGAAAACTTGTTTCCATTTCAAGGTGGTATTATTATTATTATTATAATGATAATAATAATATTGATTTTAACTTTTTTTTCACATATATTGATATATGACAAAAGGATCAGGATTTGTATTCATTGTGAATTAATAACTGAGTTTTCAACAAGTTTTGGTGCCATTAATTTCAATGAAGCAGTTAAAAATAAATGAATTGTTTGAATGTTACTATCACATAATATAACATTGATTATTCTTAATTATATTCACAGATCTTCATGTTTATTATTTTCAAGTAATATCTTGATTTAATTGCTATCACTGGTATACTCAACTGTTGAACATCAGAAAGAAATCTCTACTGCAAAACTTCACAAATCTTTTTTGACATTCAATCATTCACAGAAATTTTCTGTAAACTGTGCAAATCACTTTGTGTGTTTGAGTTGCATTTTTACCTTTCTTAAAATAACAAAGCATAACAAAAAAAGTTATCAAAATACAACCAGGCAACCTTTTCAAAAGAAGTTAATTAAAGCTAGACATATTTAATGCAATCTTGCAACAAAAACAAATTAATTTTTGCCAATCCAGTTTTGCTTAGCATTTATCATAAGATGACTTATCACTGTTCTTCTCGTAATCTTTTCATAGCACAAAATGTAACAAAAATTAAGTAAATTATGTTTTTTGGCTGGCCCACAAGCATCATTTATTTGTATGCTGACAAATTATAATTTATGATTAATTGTAATTATAATTATATATAATTTTATATAAATATATAATATAATATATACATATACACACACACACACACACATACACATATACACACACACACATATACATACACACACACACACACATATATATATTATATAATAATTATAATTAATTATAATTAATGAATGTAAGAAATTTAACTTGATTTTAAAACTTTAAAAAAATATAAAAAAACAAATGAGTATATTTTAATACAATTCCAAAGTCTGCGTTACATTTATTGCCTAAATGTCTCTGTTATCTAAATGGATGCTTATGGAAATTACAATTTAGATGATTTGATAAAATATTTTTCAGATGGATGATTCAGGATTCATGCCTGATGGTTTTTATGACACACCTGTGTTTGGCCATCCTTCCTCGCCATTATCTGTCAAACCATCAATGAATCAGAATTCTCCTTTGAGTCCAACATTTCCTGATTCTTCAAGAACTCTAAATTCAGCCATTGACAACCAAGTGTTTCGTTCTAGAGACAGTAGCACAAATGGGTCTTTTATATCTGATTGTTCCCGAGACAGAAAAATGCGTTTTGAATCTGAGAGTCCAGATGAACTGGCACTGGTGCAAGCTGCCAAAAGTTATGGCTGCTGTTTGTTGAAGCGATCAAAATCCTCAGTTTATGTCCGTTTACCTGGTGAGTATATAATTTGGACTTTGGAATTAAGAAATAGAACTAAATCTGTATTGCATGCTTCTCTCTCAATTTCTCAATTCTACCCACTTCCTAAAATCTGGCCAACATTTTGGGAGGAAAGCTCAGGCCAAGAACTTTTCAGCAGTGCCGTGTGTGTGTGTAAAAATTGAGATATAAATTAAATGAATCTGCAAAGACAATATTAATAAAAAGCAAAAATAACAAGAGGAAAACTTCCTTTTGCAATGCATTTCATTGCTTGAGGAACTTCACTAAAGGTAGATGAAAAAATTGAGAAAAATTCATATTTATACACATCAAAGACATCATTGAAAAAAATAACATTATCCATTCCAATTTGAATTTGAGAATATTCTAAAATTACTTTCTATAATATCGAGAGATTTTCAAATATTTTAGAATATTCTCAAATTTAAATTAAATGCGCAATGTTATTTTTCTCACTGATACTTTTTTGCATGTATAAAAAAGTTTTTTTTCTATATATCTTATTCATTTTTCTAGTAAACATTTTATTTTATTTATATATACAGTACCTTGTATAAGTATTCGCCACTCCTTGAACTTTTCCATATTTTTCATATTACAACCACAGATTTAAATGTATTGCGTTTTTATGTAATGGACCAACCCAACAGAGAAGATGGATCCAAATACAATGCAATCCTCAAATATAACCTGTTACAGTCTGCAAAAGACTTGTGGTTAGGAAAGAAGTTCACCTTCTAGCAGGACAATGACCCTTAACCTAGTCAGATCTACAATGGAATGATTTAGAGCAAAGTCAGACCTCAGGCCTAAATCTAATTGAGAATCTGTAGCAAGACTTGAAAATTAGTGTTCACAGATAGTCTTCAACCAATCTGATGGAGCTTCAACAATTTTGCAAAATAGAATGAGCAAAAATTACAATCCAATCTCTGGATGTACAAAATTGGTAGAGACATATACCCCAAAAGACTTGCAGCTGTAATTGCAGAAGATGGTTTTACAAAATATTAACACTGTGGTGGGAGGTGAATACATACAAGGGTGGGCTGAAGAGTTCATAGGCTGATTATGAAGGAGTGATACTCAAGCTGTGAAATCTTGCATATATTTTATAGAGAGAGTATGAGAGTGGGCTGAAAAGTTCAAAGGCTGACTATGAAGGAATGACACTAGAGCAGTGAAATATTGTATGCATTAATTTCAACTCTTCTTATTAATAACTGCATTATTTCTTTCCAATTAAACTAAAATCTGACTGTTCAAAGAAGACTTCAAAATTAACTAGCAGAGACTTTACTTGAAAATGAATTAAATTTAGCACCATGGTATTATGAAGTACCTGCATAAAAATAGTACCCAAGGACATTCATGCTGACATGGTTACTACATTAGGGGATGAGTGGGTAGCCAAATTTAGGAGGGGAAGAGAGTCTTGAAGGTCTGGACATCCTGCAACTTCCACCATCGAGGAAAACATTGATTGTGTTCTCCACATGGTGATGAATGACAAGCAATTGATTATATAAATCAAATAGCCAATGCTATTACCCTATCCCATGAGAATATTCTGCACAATGAACTTGGCATGATGAAGGTTTCTGCTCAAAAGCACACCAGACTGATCACATCATGGGAAAATTTGACATTGTTTGAGGCAAATCCAACTGGTTTCCTAACCCAGGATTGAGTATTGGGTTTATCACTTTGAGCCAGAGACTAACAGGCAATCTATGTAGAGGAAAAACTGCTCATCTGTTAAAAAGAAGGACAAGATCATTTCATCTGCAGGAAAGGTGATGGCCTCATTTTTGGGTGTGTTAAGGTATTTTGTTTATTGACTATCTTCAAAGGGGTCACAGCATCAATAGAGAGTACTATGCCAACTTGCTGAGGTAGTTACAAAAGGCTATCAACCACAAATGCCCAGGAAAACTGAAAAAAGGGGCCTTGTTTTATTAGGACATTACTCCAGCACACAATTCCTTGGTTTCAATGACTGCTGTGTGTGAACATGGCTTTAAACTGGCTGATCAACCTCCTTATTCTCCTGATTCGGGCCCCATCTGACTATCATCTGTTCCCCAACATTAAAAAATACTTGACAAGAAACCAGTGTTGTATTGATGTTGACATATCTGGATGAATGCTTCTTCATCAATGGGATATAAGCACTGCAACACTAATGGAAGAAGTGTATGGACTACATTGAAAAATAAGCTTTATTTGGTCACATTCTATGAGAGTATCTTTGTCAGCCTATGAACTTTATAGCTGATCCTTGTATATGCATCCAAGAGAGGACTGCTTTATTCTCCTAATTAATGTTTGTGTCAGAATAAAATTTATTTTGCACCTTCAAAGCACTGGGCATTTTGTATTGATAAAGACCCTTGAAGTCAATTGAATTACAATTTATAATGCTACAACATGTGGAAAAGTTCAAGGAGGTGAATACTTATGCAAGGCACTGTAAATGGCTTACAAACTAACGTTTTTGTCTTACTTATCTATTGACAACACTGTTTCACACTTTCAATTTTCCAGAATATGTGGCTGTTTATTAATAACACTACCAAAATTTATTGTTTTTTTACTTTTTTTCAAAAGGAATGCATGCGTCTGCTGACAGTTTGAAACACTTTTTTTATTTTTATTAGATTATTCATATTCTTGGGCTTCATAATTTGTAGTTTCTTCTCCATGCATGGATTGTAATTTCCATCTGTGTTTCTCTATCTTTTTTGTTATATACCATTTTACTAACAAAGATTTGGCTTTTATATTTATTTCCCATATGCATTTTGATAATATGGTGTTATTCTTATGTTTTCCATATTTTAATGATGGAAAATGGTGTGCGTGTCTCAGTTTAAATTTTTTCCCAGTTGCTCCTCTCTACTCCTGGTTTTTCCTTTGTTATCACTTTCACCTGATAAATTTTTCCCACTATAATTTTCCTATAGTAGTCATTTTATTTTATTTCTTCACACACACACACACACACATAATAGTTTACAAGCTACTACTTTAGTCATTATAAATAATAGAAGTATTTCTGCTATTTGATATGTGCATTGTACTGACATTAGATGATTGCAAATAGTACTCAAATAAAAAAAGGCTTAATAAATGCTGCTATACTAAAGATTATTTATATTTTCTCTCTTTTAGCTCATGGTGATGCTGAACTAAAGATTCTCCATGTATTGTATTTTGATTCCATTCGTAAAAGAATGTCCATCATTGTAAAACACCCAAAGACCAACGAAATTATTTTATATACGAAAGGTGCAGACAGTGCTATCTTTGAGCGCCTTGCCCCAATGTACAAAGGTAAGTTTTTGATATTGCAGTTTTCTATTGGCCACTATTTCAAATTTAGTCTTGTATGTCATAAGCTCTGTTCAGGAATTGACTTTTAGGTTTAGCTTAGTAAGAACGAAATATTATTTTCATAGAGAATAGAAACTTTGATTTCACATCTTTTAGAAAAAATATCTAAATGGCAATGCGCCTTGCTCACTGGTCTGGTCTTCACCAGTCAGCCCCTCCACTCATATAGTACATTTTTAACCTGAAGAAATCTCTTGATGAAGTTTGTTGAAACATCTGTTGAAGTGAATTGTCTTGATCACAAGTAAAGAAAAATCTCTTGGTGGATCTGAAAATGATGAAAAATGCCTGTATATTCAGAGTTACATTGAATTAACTCTTTTGTAGTTGAGATACTGTGGCTACAGTCAGTCAAATAACTTCTAAGAGACATTCTTCACAAGAATGAAGAACATATGGTAGCATAAGAACAATGGAGTCAGGACTCATGGTCAAGGAACTATGAGTTCAGGCCTTTTATTCAACAGTAGTTGTCAACATCTTAATTTCAATACAGTCTATTTAGAAACTGTTGAGCTCCTACGTCACAATTGTATTAATTTTTTTGCAACTGCTTGATGACTAAAATTGAAGGAATTATTTTGGAGAATCCTTAGAGATTATACAGAGTCTGGGGCCCTTAAGGTTACTGAGTAATGATTATTTTCCAGTTGACCACTTCTGACATTATTCCAAATTTGGTTGGCGTTCGCATTGCTATTTCATAATTTCATTTGCTTCGTTCTCTCTTAGCATCACATAACAAGAAGTTCATGTCTCTTACATTAGCCTCATCAATCAAAAATCCTAGCTAAAAAACATTCTTGCTGTTTTCACAAATCTGCTTTTGTTGTATAGACAAAATTTTGAATGATCAAAATTCATTAATTCATCAAAGAAGTTCCTATTACCTCAGGTGAAGAAAGCTAAGATTGCTCTCAGCATTTTAAATTGCTCATTCCTTTTTCTATGAAATACTTCCAGGCCAATTTGGAGGCAACATAGATATGGACTAATAATTGTCAAAATTGCTTTTCTTTCACAGTCTTCTAACAAGTTAGATTCTGATTTACCCCAAGCAAAAGTTCTTTCCAGCGATATGTCACTCCAAGAATAAGAACTGCCATTCTGGCCATTTTCTGAGTTTAGCAAAAATTCTTTGTCTAACATTTAAATTCTGAATTTTGCAAAAATTTAACTTTCTACTCATTTCTCCGATCTTAGATCCAAATAAGAAAAGCATTATTTTGCAGTAACAAATATATTTTGTGGCTTTTCCATCTAGGCAGTTTAATATACTTTTCAATTCCAAATTACCCAGTTCTTACCCTCCAGATAAGGTTAATTTTATGAACAAATGTAGCGTGTAGATTTTACATACTTATAAAATCTATATTACTCAAAATGTTACAGCTGCAAAATCGCCACTAATAATAACAAAAAACGAAAGTGTTGAGAATTATATGTCAATTCTTTCAGTGCACACTATATATATATATATATATATATATATATATATATATATATATATATATATATATATAGTGTATATTTAGGCGGTGGTTAAATAATTTAGACATATCATGTTGATTTATTTTCATTGTGATCCTTTCAAGTTCACGGATTAATTTCTTGGTCACCCTAGAAAATTAAGACAGATATCAAAATTTTGTTTTAAATAGTTTTTATTTTCTCAACATTGTAGATTTCAAAATTCATGTGTTTTTTTTAAAAAGGCCAATATTGTATATCAATTTAATTGTCCTTTAGGAGATTATATATCTCTGATAAAAATGTCAATATGTATGTTTGTTTTACTACAACAATGCTAACAAAAAGGCTGACATTTCAATTATTATGAGCATAGCTCTATATCTCAGTATTTAAAGGAACACTCATGCCCATACTCACAGATTAGACAGATATTAGTTGAAAATATGTCTGTTACATAACAATAATAAGCAAAATTAAAAATCCTAGAAGCCCTTTATATAAGAGAATTAAAGCCCAAAATAAATGAAGTCAACTATGAATATAGCAACAAAGTTCTTAAATATTTGTAACAACCCCAAAACTTCACACACACACACACACACACACACACACACACATATATATATATATATATATATATCCATTAATTTATTTTTGTTAATCAGACATTATTCCTTATTAATATAAGTTTTATATCTAGTGGGTACACATATTTGAATATACATCTCTAAAACCAATTTGCATTCTCTAAATTCCTAAAGAAATATAAGTTCAATGTCTTAGGAGACACATTTTCATTAGTAAGACTTTTGATCTCGGGGCATGTAGTCATAAATTTCAGTATTAAAAAAACAATTATCTCTACTCAAACATGTATACTTATAATACTTATAGTAATTATATATATATATATATATATATATATAATATCTCCAAATGTAATGAGAATGAAAATAATATATAAATTCTAACGTTCACAGCATTAATTCAAAAGAGGGCTCAATATCAGGTGTAGAGCAATAATAATATTGTTGCATCTTTGTAGTGAGTAAATTGTTTTTGTCTATATGAAAAAATTATAATATATATATATGTGTGTGTGTGTGTGTGTGTGGGTGGTTCTGTTTGTAATTTATGGAATGAATGCTTTACATCAAACTGATGTTCATATCAGAAAAATATTTTGAATGAAAGGATGTTCTCCTGTATTTGTAAATGATTTTCTTTTTCTTCTTTTTTGTAGACAATGCAGAGGCAATGAATATAAAGCAGAAAACTATTCATCACATAAACAAATATGCAATACAAGGTCTGCGGACGTTATGCATGGCAAAACGGGTTTGTACATATTACAATTTGTAGCACACAAAACCAAATAGAAAAGGATTTTGTAACAAATCTTTTAAGAAAATTGTTATTCACTCACCTTTTATAGATTAATGTCTGGTTTTAATCCTTCAAAATATTATTTCTTGTGATTGCTTTTTTTAAATATACATGCACTTCTTTATAGCACAACATACAAATGACATAGAAATATTATTGTTGTTATTATTTCCAAAGAAATAACAGTCTTTACTTTTTAAAATTGTCCAAGTTGCATAATAAATGTAACTACAGTTGGTTTAAAAAAATAAATATAGTAAACAATTTAAAATTGCAATTTCTTTACCTTTTTTTCATCCTATTTGAAATTTTCATAGAGATGTATATATGTTTGATAATGAGAACGTATAGTACAAGAGTAGGCTGAAAAGTTCAAAGGCTGACTATGAAGGAATGATGCTGGAGCTGTGAAATTTTGTATGCATTAATTTCAGCTCTTCTTATTAATAACTGCATTGCTTCTTTCCAGGTAAACTGACATCTGACTGTTCAAAGAGGACTTCAAAGTAATTAGTTACAAGTTCTCTTCAAAATGGACAAAATCAAGTACCTGTAGAAAAAGGGTTTATCCTCTAAGGACATTTATGCAGACATGGTTGTTATATTAGATGATGACACTTCAGCTTTATCAACAGTGCAAAAGTGGGCAGCTGAATTTAGCAGGGAAAGGGAGTCTTGAAGATGACCCAAGGTCTGGATGTTTTGCAACTGCCACCACCAAGGAAAACATGGTGATGGATGACAGGCGATTGACTATAAATCAAATAACCAATGCTATTAGCATATCCCGTGAGAGAGTGGAGAATATTCTGCACAGTGATGTCTTGGGCATGAAGCTAAACTGCAATTATATGGGTTTTTTTCACAAAACAAGTTCACCTATGTCCTGGGCAAGACATTAAACTACTACCAGGCATAGTATAGGAAGCAAGATGGATTAGAAACTAATTATTTGTATGAGGAAAACTTCACATACATGCCATCAGCTTATACGATAAGCCTACAAACTATCCATTTATACATAGGTTGGCGCCTTCAGGAAAAATAATATAGTTTTTCCATACAAACAATCTATTGAAAATAATAAAAAATAGACACCTTTAAACTACCAACAAAAATCATAACCCACAAACTATCTGTTTACACAAAATACTATGTATAAACTACCTTTTCATACAAAAATACCTATAAAATTTCAATATATAAAGCACACATTTATGAAAACTGATTATCAAAAACAACAAATCTCCCTCAATGGGGCCACCTGTTTGTGATGAGTGGTGACCCATGATGCCCGGAGATAATCCTGGTGACTGAGTGATTACTGATCTGGTATAAAATAGCCAGGAGTTTCTACAACATGCCACTTCAGTCCCAATTTGTGATAGACGGGTGGATGGAATAACCCAATCCAATCCAATTGGCTCGTTACATAGTGGCAAGGACTGGTTAGGATGAAGAAGAATGGCTATGATATGGCTGTGAATCCTTACACCATGTTACACTTGGGTAGATATGGTGGGAGAATGTGGGTGCTTGCAGTCACTTTCAGCATGACTATATTGTCTGTGTAGCCCTGGTGAATCAAGGTGAACGGGATTAGTCCCCCCCCCCCTGATAGCGTCCTTTAAAAAGGAACTCCAAAGTGGGTGGGGAGCATAGACGGCAAATACAAAAACAAAATTATATGTCTAACTCTTATAAATGATCCAAGAGACAGTATGAAAACTCTGAAACAGAAAGTGACAATGAAATATCAGGAATAAAACAATTTCCAATTTTCACAGTCATAGAATGATTAGAGGATGAAATAAAAAATGTCACCATTTGTTACAAAAGGTTATATCAGCTATAATAGAACCAAAATCAGTAAGAAAAAAGAAAGAAAAATAACACATTTCTAATTCAAGTAAAGACCAAAAAAGATGCAGAAAACATATGAAAAATCAAGCAAATAAAATGACATGAAAGTAAAGGCTTACCCCCACCAATTTCTTAACTCCTCTAAGGCAGTAATAAAATGCCCAGAATTGTCACTCTGCTCACTGGAAGAAATTAAAAATGATGACACCATAAAAAAACAAGGCGTAACAGATGTCAAAAGAATACAAATTAAAAGAAATGGCACATCAATAAACACATACACATACACTTTGAGATTCAACAAACCTAACCTACCAAAAGAAATAAAAATAGGATACACAATATTGAAGGTGGAGCCATACCCCCATTAATGTCACAAATGCCAGAAATTAGGCCATCTACAAGATCAATGTATGAAAGTACCAGTTTGTCAAAGAAGTGGAGAATTTGAGACTGATTATGGAAAGTCACCCTGTGAAAGGCCTCCTTTATACCCAAACTGCAAGCAAAATCACTCAGTAGATTCTAAATAGTGTAACATCTGGAAAAAGGAAAAGCAAATAATAAGATTAAAATACACACAAAACATCTTGTTCTAAGAAACTAGAAACAGTGAGTACAGCAAGTATACAATGATCCATGCGGCAGTGATCACTACCTAATTATACTAAAGAGTTCAGAACCAACTGAAAACAATCTCCCTCAATGGAAATTAAATAAAGCAGACTGGAGGCAATACAAAAATCACTGCTGTCAAAAACTAACAGACAAAGATGGCAAAAAATCATTTGAATATTTCTGTGGAACATTAATAGCAATTGCAAGAAAATGTATACCAAAAAGCACTAAATCAAATAAACATCAAAGACCATGGTCCAACAAAGATTGCAAAATGGCAATAAGATTATGTAAAGCAGTACTACTAAATTTAATAACCAACTTACAACCCATAAGTTAAATCTATTCAAATTAAATAGACCAAAAGCACACAGAACCATCGAGATTACATAAATAAAATAAATTCTCATACCAAATGAAAAAAAGTCTGGAATATGATAAAGAAAATCGCTGGCAAAAATCTATTACCGCTTCTAAATCATCTTTCTCAAATTAACATAAAAATAACAAGCAAAGAGGATATAGCAATTTTATTCATAGAAATCTTCAAACAAAATTCCTACAGAAAAAATTACAAACAGCAATTTCCAAAAGTTAAACAAAATGCAGGAAAAAAATAAGCTGAACTCAAACAACAAAGATTACAACCAACCTTTTACCATAAATAAACTTATCGATTCCATAAGTATAATCACATAATACAGCTGCTGGCCCAGATGAAATTCATTACAAATTTTTTGAACAACTCCCACCAAAATCCTTAAACTACCTGGAAAACTTCCAAGCCATAACTTTAACAAGTTGCATATGCAAAACCCTTGAAAGAATAGTGAATAAAAGATGAAACTAATGGTTTAATTACCAGTCTCCAGAGTGGATTCCAAAACAAAAGAGGCACCATAGACAACATAGTCCACCTAGAAACATTCATTAGAGAGACATTTATTAAAAAAAAAAAAAACACAATAGCCATTTTCTTTGATCTAGAAAAAGCCTATGTAACAACATGGAGACATGGAATAATGAAAGACCTATACAATCTAGGATTAAAGGGCAGATTGCCCAATTTGATAACTTTTTGTCAGATAGATATTTCAAAGTTCAGGTAGGTTCAACTCTCTCGGACCTTAAATTCCAAGAAGGAAGAGTCGCACAAGGCTGCATTCTGTCTATCACTCTTTTCAATATAAACATTAACAACATTGTTAATTGCTTAAATCAAGGAGTTTATGGTTCATTGTATGTAGACGACCTTTTGATCTGCTACAGCTCCAAATATATGCACACTGCAGAATGACAATTTCAACAGTGTGTAAATAAATTAAACCCAACCAAAATAAAGTGTATCCATTTCTGCAATCTGAAAAAATTGCACAATGATCCAAACTCTTAGACATGAAAGAACAGAAATTGAAATCACTGACTAACATAAATTTCTGGGAATTTTTAATAAAAAACTTACTTTCATCTCCCACTTAAAATATATAAAACAGAAATGCTTCAAAGCATTACAATTACTACAGGTTGTAACTAACACTGATTGGGCAGCAGATTGAATATTGCTCCTGAAATTGGTTTATGGATGTTTCATATATAGGTTAACCCAAAAATCCTACTTAAAAACCCTTGACCCCATCCACCATGTGAGGCTAAAAGTGGCTCTGGGTGCCTTCAAAACATCACCCATTGAAAGTTTATACACTGAGGCACTGTCAAAATGGAGACAAGAAAAACAGGCTCTATAAAAAATAAAAATAAATAAATAATAAAAAATATTATTTAAAACTAAAATCCTGCCCAGTTAAACCTGCCTATCACTGTACTTTTAACCCTAAATATAAAAATCTATTTGATTTAAAAGAAAATGCTATCAAACCTGTTGGAAAATCTCATCAGCAAAACTCAAATAAATCCAACCCTAATTCTTAAAACTACCATCTAAAAAAACCACCCTGGTTAATGAAACACCCCACAATACTGCTAAATCTTTCTAAATACCCTAAAATTAATACCAACTTATCTGATTACATGGAAGAAGTCCATAATGTTCTACAGGCCCACCCAAATTATAAACATATATACACTGATGGCTCTAAAATTTTCGACAGATTAGGATGCTCTGCTATCCTTAACAACATAACAATACAGAAACAATTGCCTGACAAAGCCTCAATCTTCAGTGCAGAAACCTCAGCCATACACTTGGCTTTAGATATAGTATCCAATGGGTCAGATAGCTTCATCATCATCTCAGGTTCGCTAACTGTACTCACAGTTCTGAAGATAAATAATCATAGGAAACGCCTTAATAAATTATAAAATAGTATTGACACTATATAAAGGAATAAAGACACTGTAATAATCTTATGCTGGATACTGAGCCATATTTGCATACAAAGAAATGGAAAAGCTGACAAAATGGCAAAGGAATCACATGGCTCTCTCAAATGTTAAGGTTCCACACACCAACTTCCGACCCACTATAAACAGGACCATTAAAGGAAAATGGCAGCAATTATAGAACAACTGTCAAAACAACAAATTACACAACATCCAACCAATCATTAGTGAAAGTTACAAAAAAAATAAGGAAAGAGAAGATGGTACTAGCTAGACTCCATAGAGGGCACACAAGCATAACCCACCAACATCTATTAAAAAATGAAGAACCACCATTATGTGTCCCATGCTAGGAACCATACACTGTTAAACACACATTACTAAATTGCTATAATGTTCATGAAACCTGAAACAAATTCTCCAAATTGAATAAAGGACCTATTTGAAAATATTGATCCAAGTAACATCATAAATTCATTAAAAAATTGGGCTCTACAGGAAAATATTTAAAAAATTGCTTACCAATTTTATACAATTCCCCACGCCTCCCAAAAAATCACAAAGGAATTTTTCTCCTCTATAACCCCCTGCTCCCAAAAGAAAATAATTCTAATTATTCACCTGAAAACCATCTTTGGCATTAAATGATCCACTTGGGTTGATGTGCTGTAAAACTAATCAATCGATCAACTATTCTGTACAATGGACTTGGCATGATGACAGTTTATACTCAGTGGTTGTCACATCTTCTGACACCTGATCAAAATTGCAACAATGAACACATCATGGGATAATCTGACATTATTTGAGGCAGATCCAGCTGGCTTCCTTAAATATTTCCTGACCTAGAACGGGTGTTGTGTACATCACTTTGAACTAGAGACAAAGATACAATCCATGCAGTGGAAACACCTCCTCACCTGCTCCAAAGAAAACCATGGTCATTTCATCTGCAGTTATTTGAAGAAAAATAAACACAGTCTTTTGTATCCCAAAAAGGCATTGTGTTTGTTTGTCTTCAAAATGGTCGCACCATCAATGGAGAGTACTATGTCAAATTGCTGAGGCAGTTACAAAAAGCTGTCAAGAAAAAACGTCCAAGAAAACTGATGAAAGGGGGTCTTATGTCACCCAGACAATGCTCCAACCCACAAATCCTTGGTTTCAATGGCTGCAGTATGTGACTGTGACTCTGAACTGATTGATGGCTCTCTTTATTCTCCTGATTTGGATCCATATGACTATTATCTGCACTGCAACACTGATGGAAAAAGTGTGTGGGCAGCAAGTTATGGGGTGGGGAACTATGTTGAAAAATAAAACTCATATGGTTTTATTCCATAAGAGTATTTTGGTCAGCCTATGAACTCATACATGTCATTATTCACAATTTATCCCTAAAAAAAAAAAGTAGAAGCACATTGACTTAAAGAAACTGGTATATAGTTTTAGTTGTTGGTAAGTCTTTAGATTTGTAGCCTGTTAGGTTCTCTCTCTAAGTAAAAAGAATCACTTGACATAATTCGACAGATTATAACTTGTTGTAAAGTGTCTCATATCTCTGTTTTCAGGAGATACAATCCTGAAGGTTTCTTAATTTATGCAAGCCAACAGCAATCGGTTGAAAATTCTCTTTTTATACCTCGTGATCTGTTTTGTATTATATATACAAATTTTTTAAACTTATTTTAGATTTTATTTTTTGTCAGCTATTTCCTAGAGCCTGCTCTTTTGATATAACTTGACCCTTTATTGTGTGACTTTAAATCTGTCCCTGAAATTTAATTATTAAATTTTGAATATTATTATTCTTCAGGACATTGGCAATCGTGGCTCTCCATAATTTCCTGTCCTTGATATCTCTTAGTAAATTTAGTCATTTTGCCATCTCTCCTAAACCCTGTTCTACCATCCATTTACACAAGCTCGTTAAGTTATGCACCGCTTTCCTCTCTTTCTTTCTGTGAGTGTCAAATTTCCCAAGCCCTCTTTCCTCATTATATACCCTAGAAATTTCAACTATCTCTTTCAGATTTTAAGTATTAGTGTCCTTTTTGCTTCCAATTTCTTGTTGGTCACATGTTAAGTCTATGGTGTTCTCAGTATCTTTATATTGCTTCAAGTCTCTTATTCATCTGTGAAAAGAGTGTCCAGTATTCACTGTCATATAAGAGGACTGATATTACATAACAGTTCAGTACTCTTTGTTTCTAATGAAATTTTCCTGTTTCTTAATACTTTGCTTAACTTTGTAAGACTTCTTTCACTATCTCAAGCCTGAATATAAATAATGTAAATAATGATCATAGAGAAACTCATATTGACTGTTTTGTTCATGCCTTTGTATGCTTTCATTTGGGCATAAGAATCAATACCACTCATAGGAAGAAACAGAAAAATTTACCCTAGTGCCTTACACTAATTAAACTACTGATCACAATTTAAGTTATTTCCAGAATCAACATTAAAGACAAATTTTCTTACATTGCAAGGCCCCATACTTTTTATGTCATTGCAAATAATGTCAGGAAAATTTAAATATTTTTTCAACTTCACAAAAAATATAATATAGAGACATTATTTTTACTAAGTCTATTAGTTTTCATTATTGCTCATTAAAGTTACCAGATAACATTAATAACACTGTTAATTAAGAAACAAGTTGTAGCCTTGAACCTATTTTTTCATTAGTTGGACACTATGACTGACAGCTAATAAATCTGTATTTCATTTATACATAAAATCTTGCTCATACAATTTACCTTATATAAATCATATATATTCAGCATGTGTTAAGCACTAAATGGAAAAAATATTGAAATATTTCACTAGAATTTCAGGGATATTTGAAACATTATCAGAAACTAGCTATTTTTTATTTGAATATTTTAAATAAAGTCTTAAATGTTTTAACTTTGCTCTACATTGACATGTCAAAAGCAATAGGATAGCAGTAATTGTAATGGAAGGTTGTGTCATTGTATGGAGATGTAATAGAAATGTTGTGCTCTGACATCTGGTGAGTCAGTGTGAACCCTTGTTAGGCTGCTCATTGCAAGCCAACATAAATTATATAAGTTTGAACAAGGACATTCTGTTTCTGAGATTGTGAGGACATTTGACATTGTTCAATCTATGCTGGCACATGTTTACCAAAAATAGTTGATGGAAAGTATTATAATACAATATGGACAGTGCAAAAGTTGACCATGGGCCCTTAATGATTGTGACCAAATGGGTCTGGTAAGAATTGTCTGCAGTAACACTGGTTCAGATTATATCCACATTTTATGCAGGAAGTACCAGACACATAGCCAACAGGTCAGTTCAGTGTCATTTAGCTTCCATGGGGTAGGAGAAGACCATGACATCAGTCAGCATCTCAAATAGTTCTTATTAGCAACATCATAAGCCTATGTTGTATGGTCCAATAAGTCACAGTTCCTGTTCTTTCAAGCTGATGGTAGCGCTTGGGTGTGGCACAGACACCATGAAGTCGTGAACCCCAGTTATCAACAAGACACTGTGTAGGCAGATGACTCAATAATGGTGTGGGATGTGAAAATAAAATGAAAAAGAGAGAAATTTAGTGTGAAAGAAAAAAAGGAAAAGATTTTTTTTATTTCTTCATAGTATAAAAATCCAGAAATGCAGTGTGCAGAAGAAATCCACTTACCTTCAAAAGCGCTGAAGTCATGCACCTGTTGATGCCATTGGCTCCATGATACAAAGAAAAACTGGGGTAGACTTATTCCATCATTTATAACAAAAAATGGTTAATAGAATATCCTGGATGTACTACCTACAAGATTGATAGAATAATCCAAATATACTGCTATTGATTAGTATACCTGTCTTCAAATGCATACAATATCAGTGGCAGTGAATAAGGTGGGAGAAGAAAGCCAACTATGGGAAATGTGGATGTGAGACTATTTGGATATACAGCTCTGGGAATTTGTGACAATTTGCTTTATTTTTCTCTATATGCCGTAATCAATATATTGTAACTATAATCTTTGGAATCTACTGAATCATCTTTCTTCACTTTTCTCAAATTCTAACATTAGAATTGTATAATTTCATAACTTTTGGAATGATGTTTATACCTCAACAAACATTTTATTTATTGCAGGTTATTAGTCCTGAGGAATATGAAAATTGGGTTAGAAAACATACATATGCAGAATCAGCACTTGAAGACAGGGACCAATTGTTATTGGAATCCGCTAATCGTATTGAGAAAGATTTTGAACTTTTAGGTGAGTACATTATATTGATATATAATTTAATACAGGAGAGAAAAAATATCATTGTCTTCACTTATGATACCAGCAAACAATTCTGATATATTTAGGTCAACTGTTTTTATTATTTTTTAATTCCAAAATATACTTTGTATTTATATGTCACATAAAAAGAATTGACTTGGCTTGAAGTAAGAGTGAAATAACTTTGTGATATAAAGTATAACATATACATTTTAACAAAATCATAATAAGTTGAATGTTTTGAAGGAAGTTTCTAATTAGCTTTGAATTCAAAACTACTAAAAAAAATGGCTACTTTAAGAAGTGAGAGGAAAGACAATAGAAGGAATAAATGAAATTTAAAAAGGAAACTGCAGAGAATGTAGAGAAAGATGTAAAGTTCTGAGAAAAGTGGAAGCGTTAAATGATAATTTTGTCTTTACACTATATAAGAGGATAAAGAAGAAATAGGAAATGTTTACAAATCTAACGTTTCCCTTTTGTTAAAGCTTCATCGGAGAATGAAATATGGAGAAAAAGAAATTCTGGTATTTCTATTTTTGAAAGAAAGAATTTCTTTCTTTCTCCTTATCTCATTTTTTAATGACGCTTTAATCATTAATTTACTTATCATTTGTTCTTATCCTATTCTGTTGGATTCCAATCCATATTTGATCTGTATTTGACCCCAATTATATATATATATATATATATATACACGCACACTGATACTGGTTGGCACCAATTCACATCCAAGCATTGGGATCATCATTCTCTCTCCCTATTCCCTTTCACCCTCCTGATGGTGGTGGAGATGGCTGTGAATCAAAGAGGGTTTGACAAGGTCATGTGCATGAATTTAATTTTGGTGAATAACTCTGCACAACAGAGAATCCCGCACACTTGACCAAAAGTGCCTCCTCCCTTGCAACTGAAAAGGGATTGAGACAGGTGAGATCTGGCAAATCTGGTTGCACCAGGCTGTCAGATGCTTTGTCTGTCAAGGCCCACCTTGGTTATGCCAGGTCAACTGGCACAGCACTTTTCTGCTATTTTGGTCATTGAGGTCATGTAGATCTTTGCCTATCCTGCCTTTGGGATCTTTGGGGGATGGTCGTGTTCAGTCTGGTCCTTCCACATTGACCTTCCAATTCCTGTAGGGCCAGATGGGATCATTGGATCAAGTAAGGAACAACTATATATATTTTACACTGGATGTCAGAGGAAACAGTTCATTATTGAATGTACCACTTTGACTTATTATTACTTATAGAATTAATGCAAATATAGTTTGTAACTTCGCTGATTGGTGTTACTTTCAGCATCCTGACTGTAGTGTTTCATAGACTGGCCCTCCAGAGATCACTCCATCCACTAGTCAGGAGATATCAACAATTGACTTTTGATATATATATATATATATATATATATATTTATATATCAGGAACAATATTGCACCAAAAATGTATAACAATGTGTAAAAAGTTTTATTGTGACATATTTTATACTTTAGGGCTTCATTGGACTAAATCTGTTATGTTGGTGCAACTACACATGCACACAAAACAGAGATGCTGGAAAGTTTAAATTTTAAAATACCAGCATCCCTAGTTTGTGCACATGTGTAATTGCACCAACATAACAAATTTAGTCCAATGAAGCCCTAAAACTTTTCCACTTTCTGCCATACATTTTTCCCTACATATACATACATACATATATATATATATATATATATATATATATATATATATATATATATATATATATATATAAACTTCTTCTTTCTGACGAATAAATCTTGAAAATCTATCAAATCAAAATGTATAAATTGTAAAAATGAAACAAAATTTTACTAATTTTTTTTTTTTTAAATTTTCATTTCAGGTGCTACTGGAATTGAAGATACATTACAAGATGGAGTTCCAGAGACAATTGATAGTCTTCGAAAAGCAGGAATCAAAGTTTGGGTATTAACTGGTGATAAGGAGGTGGGTGTTACTGTTTTCATTGTAATACCTTTGATGAATTTGCTTTTATAGTCAGTAACCACAGTTTTCCAAAATTGAGTTTTGTCAGTAGAAAACAAAAATGGAAATGTATTTGAGACAGAAACCAATGATCTAAGGTTTACTTTCAAGTAAAAAACATTTTTGTGGGTCACAATTCTCAATAAATTGCATTAAAAGTCCTTGTTAAATTAATGTATATGTATATTTCAAAGTAATCTATATGAAAATATCATAATGCCAATCTATCTTCTGCAAAGTAAAGCAATTGAGTGTTTACCAAGTTTCATTGAAGCAGAATGGATACAAGTTCAAATCTTACTGAAAATTTGTCTTTTTTTGTTATCCTATGCTATCTAATCACTTTTGTAGATTAAGAGCATCAGTAAATTTGTGATAAAAGTAAGAAAAAATTAAGATGAAAGTAAATACTAGTCAAAATTAACAATCATTATAATGTTTAATTGTTGAATATTTACTAAACAAAAAACTTGTATAAGCTTTTTTAGCCTAAATGGAATGGATGTTAACAAAACTGAAGTATGACTTTAAATTTTTATTGAAGCTTTGTTTATTTGATGAATCTTACATCCTTGATCACTGAAAGGTTCTGAGAGTTTAATCTTGGCTGCTGCAACTAGTGGAACAAAGTATTAGCAATGATATTGTCAAGTACACACCTTTTCTTTACATAAATAACAAGGAATATTTTAAGGGTTTGTTAAAATTTTCATTTACATTCATGAAACAAGAGTACATGTTAGGTGAGAAAAGTGATATATTCATTGTGTTATTTGACAAGCATTTATGTTGGCCTTTATAAATAATCTCACTCAAAATAACCCTTCATTAAAATATCATCTCTTAAAAAGAACAGCTTATTTCTATTAAAAATGCAATAAAATTTTTAGTAATAGAAAAATTAATAATAATAACAAGGAGACCAAAATTTCATCATCTCTAAAAATAGATGTATATTCAGAATTGCTAGGCCATAAAGTCATAAGAACATCATAGTCTAGTGAGAGAATCAGAAACGAGACCTGTTCCAAACCAGGATATAAGGTTACTGATTGTGGGCCAATCAGAAGCCAAGCTGCAGTATTGAAGCAGATCTCTATATATAAAGAGATGGAAATTCAGCCTAAATCAGAAGGGATGAATTAATTTTATCAATTCTAAAATGCTGTTATTACAGCCAAATTACAACACATGTGTGACCCACACATCTTGCATAGACCAATACAATACCTGCCTCCGTCTATCACCCACTGGTGACCTTAGATGTCCACACAGTCCTTCATTGACACTAAAGCTTACATACTTCCTTCACCCACATTTTAAGCAAGAGGACTGCTACTACATTTGAATATATATATATATATATATATATATATATACACACACATTCTCCCAAACTCTCTCTCTGTCTTTCTCTCATATGCACCAGGACTTTTACATTTGAACCCTTGAATCTCCAACTTATCACATGATCCTGCTGTATATATAAATTGTGTTTTTTATATATATATATATATATATAAAGTTTGTATATATTAACACTCTGCACATTTTCTTTCAATCCTTACACAAGGCCACATAGATATATGGTGAGATCGGATGTTGTCATAAGATAACCTCTACCACCCACTTAAATTAATCAATATTTTATAAAAATCAACATTTAAAATAATTCCACCATTATAAAGAAAACAGCATAACTGTTTTTTACAAATTCTTGTATGCTTTGAAATTAGTAAAATCTGTTTACTATATTTCCTTTCTCACACATGTTACAGCATTAGGTTACCTGTTTGCAGCAACATTGACAATTTGTTGAAGAGGGATATTTTTTTGTGAGAAATGTGATAGGTTACAGTGAAGATATATGAGAAAATATTCTAGTAATAGTATTGTGTTGTATGTGACACACAGTTCACTGGGGAATATAAAGTCTCCCTAGAAGGGAAAATAGGCATGTGTTGTCCCTACAACAGAAGAGGCTAGTGTTTCTGTCCATTTCTATTATACTGCTTTATACAATGCCACTTAAGAAGTATTAGAAGACACCTGGTAAAGAAGGTGTGCCCCACTCATTCACTCCCCCCCCACACACACGTCATATTCCAGAATACCAATAATTTATTTTGGATAAATATTTTCTTTTACAATCTGTAATGAGCTTATCTTACTTATTTGTGCAGTTTATAAAAATTCACATTTTATAAAACTGATTTCTTGAAAAACATCTCTATTGTATTTATCAGTAATATAGATCTTTTTTTAAAAACTTTTTGTATATACAATGTTTGTAGCAATTATAAGGTGACACTCCATTCACTTTCTTGTGAAATTGAGTGCATCTTTAGCCAAAATATTGCAAGTTTTAACTCTTAAATGGTGGGAAAAGGTTGCATGAATATGCATACCAAATTGATAAAAAATGAGAAACCTTTTTTTCTTTTTTTGCTTTTGCTTTAATTATATACAAAAACTATAAAACTGATATTTTAACCCTTAGATTATAAAAATAACAAAAAAGGGAAATAAAACCAATGTCAGTTTCCTAAATTTAATATTTTAACCCTATGATACTCTTTGGAGCAATCTATGCATAATGGATTTGTGTATTCTTTGCACCAAGTTGTCACTGTTTTTTGCTGCTTTTATTTCAAGAAATATGCATGCAGACATAACACTGATTTGTTCTTCCAGTTTTATTTGCAGACAAATACTCAAGGAAATGATGTGATCTTATGAATTTAAAATTACCAATTAGTTATTTACACTTAAATCATGAATGAATGATGCCCATATCAATGAAAAAATTTAAAACATCAATCATCCACTGATCTCTAAGGAAACATCAATTGATGATGCCTGCTATTTAAGGCTTATATTATAGTTTCTAGTATTAATCTTCTTTTTTTTAGATAAAATGTTTAAATTGTCTATTTCAGGAAACTGCTGTTCAAGTAGCCTATTCAACAAAATTATTTTCAAGCAATCAAGTTGTGATCACAATAACAGGAGAAGACCAAGTAAGTTCACAAGAAATTGAGGTTGAGTATTTTACAAAAATAGCTTTTTTAGAGCTAACTTTACAATTTATTTGTCAAACTATAGAAAAGTACTATTATAAAAACATTGAACTTAGAAGCCCTAGGGATTTTTAATATAAAAAATTAATTGATTGACCATGTTTATTGCAATTTTTTTTTATTGCAATTTTTTTTTATTGCAATTTTTTTGTTCTCTATAAATAATAATGAAATTCATTCTGCTTTTATGCCTAATGCTTGTCTTTTTGCCATTTTGAACTTTTTCTTACATTTATTTGCAATGGTCTGCTACTGCTGATAGTTTCATTTTCTTGCAACATATTTCTATTTTATATTAAGCAACTCTTTATAATGTAGTGCTTTGTATAGTATTCTTGTAACCTCTTAACAGTGAACTATAAAAAAACATGTTAAAATTATGAGGTTAATGTAAAACATTATATTTTGTGCAATGTTATGAAAATTTTAATGCATCTTTAAAGTTGATTCAACACTGACTGCTTGTGCAAGAATGCTTTAAAGATTGTTTGTAAAAAAAACATAATTTTACTTTATATTGGTAAAAAAACTACACAAAAAGTGCTTTAAAAACTAAAAAACGGAATACTGAAGTTTATGATAATGATGTAGTAGGTACAAACATTTGTAGTGAGTTTAGGCCATGACAAGATGATTAGCTGTAAAAAAAGATATGTAGTAGCATTAGTAACAAACAACTATCTTTTATAAACTCATGCTTTCAAAAAGAAACCATCTTCTTTAACTCTTTACCAATGCATAGTGTCACAGACCCAAACAGGAGAAAAGCCCCTCTCAAGTCTGCCACTAAATATTTTTCTTTGTTCAGAAATTTAAGTTACTGGATTCTGGCTCCTTTAACAAAAGCATGTATTTTATTCACAGCCAGGCTTTTATTTTATTCCTATTTTATGGAATAAATATTTTCATAAAACCTATTATTTTTGATAATATAGATACGTCTTCATTAGCTATACATACCACTTCACATTTATTGGAAAAGTTGCAAAGTTTAAAAATTTTGAACTCACAAAGAAAGAACTTTCTGGAAGATCTCAAAATTTGAAAATTGATGAATTGGAAGAACCTTTAGCAGCAAATACTGTACAAACAGGACATGGCATGAATCTCAGCGGAATTACAGTGTTTACAAAACTTCAGAAAAAAATTTAGGAATTCCACCATTGAGCAGACCATGAATTTTCACCTGTAATGATGTACAGTTGTACTCTCAAGGAAACTCCTGGCCTTGAATATCTTTTGGGACACACATTCACCCCAGACCTAAAGTGCCACTTGTATGATCCATCACTAATGATGCTGGTAAAATGGTCTTTATACCATTCCAAAAAGTACCTGACTCCTGTTATGCATTTGCTAACTGGAAGAGAAAAAGTTTTTTCTCAGAAAGTAGTTAACTGCTGAACTTGCTGCATGACATTGGCCATCCTCGTATTACAAATGTGATTCAATAATGATTCAATAATGATAAAACAGATAAAGGAAGTTCTTCCCTATGCAGACACATCACATTCAAACTGTCATTTGTTTTATTTAATTTCACTCACATGACTTGGAGCAATTTGTGGTTTAGTTTTTATGCACTTTCAAATATCATCATGCAATGGTATCATCTCCCAAGGCCAATACTATCAAGAAGTTGCCTCCTTAACAAATCTACTCTGGTGAAATTCAAACCTGAATCTCATGGTTGGAAAGCTAACATTCCAACCACTGAATCATGTATCCATGTATTGTAGCACTTCTTTTAACTTTTTATTTTTAATAATTTCACCCCAAGCAAGGTGATAATGTCACTAAGATACAAGCGGTTACTGGGTGTGAAAGAAAATGAGAATACTTTAGGAGGATCCGAAAACCCAATCCTAAACAGGGAACAAGGGATAAAATCTACTCCTGTTCAAAAGACGGAGAAAGAGTATGAACAAGTGATAGATAAACCTATCTACTCCTATTGAAAAAAAGAAGTTTTAATTAGAAAATAAAATTATGGAGTGTAGGTGTAGACATCAGAAGTAAAGAATTAAATTAAGAACATATGTGAGTCAAATGAATGTATTCAGATAGGGGCAGTTAATTACATGACTGCTGTTCATATATATTTAGATTTTAACATAGTTTAAGTTGCATTGTCTCCTTAAAATGAAAAAAATAAAAGCAAGGGAAAACTAAATTGACATTCATGCAATTTATTTTATTTTTGAACACTGGGGAGTTGCCTTATTTTACAATAATGTTTCTTTGCAATTGATATACCTTCTTTCTCAGCTAACCCTGATTTCATACTTTGAACATTGTTATATTTCAGTTTTCTTAGTTTTATTTTTAGAGGCGGTTTTGTTTTCCATTGTATTTTCTATCAAAAGTTATGAAGGATAATTTAAATTATATGCTTGGTCATATTTTCTTCTGTGATAGTTTTTTGTTGATTCAACTGTGTAGAACTGTTATCTTGAGGTTGTATAGTCTGTAAATCATTTGAATTTATTTTGACATGTTTCTGATATATGAAAAGCAAATTTGTTAGTCTTTTGTTCTTGTCCTAAACATGTATATCTGCCTGTGAATATTGATGCATGTGAAGTAGTTATTTCCCTTATGTAGATTATCTACCCTTGATAAATGTTGAGGTTGCTGGGTATCTGTTATGGTGACCTATCTACATTAAAATGAACTCTTCCTCCTTCATAAATACTAACCTGTGAGACTTCCTAAGGAGGCAGTCAGAACGCAGTGTAACCTGACAGTTCGGACGGACACTTCTATCTGCTGACTAATAACACTCTTATTTTGTATATATGTTCTGTTATTTGAATACACTTGTTCAGCCTACCTTCTTCTTTCTGTGTCTTTCTTTCTGGCCCCTAACAGGCCACAACACTATCATTGCAGATAATCTTTTCCTTTACACTCTAGAAGTGGTAGGAAGAAATCAAAGTTCAGCTGTTGTTTTTCACTATATAAAAATATATTTCCAAAGGGTTTAGAAATGCATTACAAATAATTTACTGTCACTGATCTCCAGATTTTTGTCATGTGCATGTCTCCCAGTAAAAGTCTCTAATATTGAAAGTAGTAAATTTGATGATAAATACAAAGGGGTGCTGAAAAGTCTTTGGCTTGACCCACTTTTCAAAAACTGACCAAATGAGCAAACATTAAATTTTCTTTCTGCCTGAATTTTTGGGATAAGGAATTATTTACATTCAGCCTAACATCCTTAACTCTGTTGCCATTATCATAACAATTTGAAGCATTGTTATAATAACAATAAAGATGTGGATTTTAATATGAATGTAAGTAACATAAATACAGTTTTTATTTTTATTTTTGAAGCGCTTTTTAGTTGGGCTGATAGCTTTTCAGTATCTGCTTATATAATGCAAATATGTACATCAGTCTGGTCAGATGTTGCGGAAACCTTATAGACACATATTGACATTCAAACATAAAGTCAGTTTTAAGCTTTTTGAGAAGAAAAAGACAGGATCACCTTTTGGTATTAACCACAAATATCTGACCCTTTGCCTTGTAACAGGAAGATGCTGTCAGGGGAAATACTTTGCACATTTCCTGCAAGAACTAATATCCAAGACACTTTCATTAACCAGACAAAAGAGAATATTGTGATTATACAGAAACATCCTGATATACTGTCCTTTTGTCCAACAAGATTTTAATGTGTTTGATCCATTTTTCTTTTTTTTTTGTATAATCATTTCATTCCCACTAAGATGTAATGGGTTACTGAGTGTAAAAGAATGTGAGAAAAAGAAAACATTATTAAGGAGAAAGAACAATAAAAGAGCTGGAATTAAGAAGACAGAAGATAATCAATTGACATTGCATTTACATTTTTGAAGATCAAAGTTCACTAGAAAGCAAGAAGCTGGAAGAGAGTTCCACAAGTGAAATGTACAAAAGAAGAAACTGTTAGCATAGAACTTACGGTTGCATCTAGCCATTTCAACTGTAAAATGGTGGGACCTAGCTGCCAATCTAGTATTGCACTTAAATTCATATAGTTAAGATACCAAAGAGGAAAGTTAATCAGAACAATTACCATGAAAATATTTATAGAAAAGGTATAGGGAAGCTATGTTATGGTGGTGATAAAGTGACTGAATCTAAGGTCATGTCAAGACTGATAACATTGCAGATTCTTCTTTGTATTTTATTAAGAATCTCTAAATACATAACAAAAGCACCAGAACAGATATGGCAGCAATATTCAATACATGGATGAATGGTAGACTTACAAATGTTTAAGATAGATTCTGGTAAGAAAAATAACATTTTTTGTATATTTTTTTGTCTTTCAGAACACCATTATTGACAGGATGAAATCGGATTTACAACAAATTAGGAATGATAATGACATTGGTTTGGTGATCGATGGCTGTACTCTGGCTCATGCTTTACAAAAAGAATGCAGAAAATATTTCCTTGAATTAGCAGTGAAATGTAACTCTGTTGTATGTTGCCGTGCAACACCACTTCAAAAGGTACATTTTAGCTTCAAGTAATCAGCTTTCAAAATAACAATATATGCACTTATAACAATTTAAACTCTAAATGCAAAAAAGATTTTATAAACTGATGAGCTTATATTTATCTTTAAATATTTTTATTTCAGGGGGATGTTGTCAGAGTAATAAGAGATGATCTGAAAAAATTAACTCTTGCTGTTGGTAAGTATAACTTAATAAAGATTCCTCATATTGGTAATTAATATTAACTTTAGAGAAATGTTTTCATACTAGCAGTGTCAAGTAGAAAACTTGAATGTTATATATCCAAGCAACAAATAAATAAGTCATGGCAAATATAATTTTGCATTTTAATTTTTAGATGAGGAATTGTCAATATTTAAACATCTTGATTATTATAAATGCTATTATAAGTACAACCTTTCAGTCAAGTACCTTCTGGCCATCATCAGGTGTCCATTGTTTTGACTGATATTGTACACTATTTACATTGTTCAGACTATCATCCTCATCTTTGTTGCCATATTTATCGCATTATTTTATTGTGGCCATTGTACGTTCCAGCTTTCTTCAGGTGGTTGGAATATCGAACTGAACCCTGGGGTAGATTGTTCTTGTTCTATATGCCATGTCTAATGGATGTCAGTTATCAGTTATCTCCTGTTAATTCCCCTCTCCAAGTTCTCCACCGCCTTAACCAGGTATTGAACTCACACTCTTTGGGTCCTGTCAACTAACGCCTTTATCCACTGTGCCATGTGTCCTTGAGGATATCTGTGTATGAATTTCTGGGTATTATAAACCTAATGTCTTCAGCCACCATTTTTTACCATTTTTTGCAATTTTTGCTGTTATCACTGCATTACTGGTTCCCATATTGTATTCATTTCTATGCTTGGTCGGCTCAGGAGATTTTTGTGGCCAAGCATATGTGCTGATTCCTTAAGTTTACAAATTTTCCAGTGATGTTCTTTGTCTCTGATTTCAACCTGATGCTTTAGAGGCCGGTGATTTCTCTTTTCTCTCCATATGTGGTCAGCCATGCCGGATCTTTCCACTTCCCCTCATATTACAGCTTTTTAGTGTTCTTGAAGCCTTACCTTAAGTGGGCGACCTGTCTTCCCTTTATATTTCTTTCTGCAGCAGCACGGGATGGCATACACACAGTCTTTAGTCATGTTCTCCTCTATGGGAGGTCTTAATCAGGAGAGGTATCTGTGAAGTGCCATCCAGCTTTTGAAGGTTGTCCTGATGTTATATGGACTGCAGATCCTTTGTATTTTCTCCAATAACCCCTTCACAGTAGGCAGGCAGACTGTTTTCTAAGTGTTGTTGTCCTCTTCTTGTACCTGCCTATCCCAGTACAAGAGGAGGACAATAACACTCAGAAAACAGTCTGCCTGCCTTATGTGAAGTGGTTATCAGAGAAAATACAAAGGCTCTGCAATCCAACCTTCAATAATACCCAGAAATTTATACACAGATATCCTCAAGGACACATGGCACAGTGGATAAAGGTGTTAGTTAGATCCAGTAACAGGACCCAAAGAGTGTGAGTTCAATACCTGGTTAATTCGGTGGAGAGTGGAATTAACAGGAGATAACTGATATCTGACATCCATTAGACATGGCACGTGGAAGTAGAACAGTCTACCCCAGTGAGTGAAATATGAGGATGATAGTCCAAACAATATAAATAATGTGCATAATACCTCATCTCAGAAATCTAGACAGATATAGAATATTGTGTTGTTTTGTCACTGTGATGCCAGTTCTTGTTCATTCCTGCTGCACCAGAATATACTATTTCACTATCTGATCAATTGAACTAATGGATTTTTACAAGGTTTAGTGTGGAATTTTTAGGTGATCATGTGTGTTCAATATGTAAACAAAGAAGATAGAAGAAACGTACAAAACTTGTTTTTACTACAGATGTAGTATTTGTATTGAAATAAAGTTTAAAGGTCTCTTATTGAATGTCCGTTATCCTTTTGGTTTTGAAATAGTTTATGGGAAGTAAGGATACAAATGGCTAAACATGGCCAGGCTCAAGTCAGCCTCATATTGAGTTGGGAAGACGAAGTATGTCCATATGGGAAGTAAGAGTACGAATGGCTAAACATGGTCAGGCTTAAGTCAGCCTCAGACTGAGTTGGGAAGACGAAGTATGTCCATATGGGAAGTAAGAGTACGAATGGCTAAACATGGTCAGGCTTAAGTCAGCCTCAGACTGAGTTGGGAAGACCAAGTATGTCCATATGGGAAGTAAGAGTACGAATGGCTAAACATGGTCAGGCTTAAGTCAGCCCCAGACTGAGTTGGGAAGACCAAGTATGTCCATATGGGAAGTAAGAGTACGAATGGCTAAACATGGTCAGGCTTAAGTCAGCCTCAGACTGAGTTGGGAAGACGAAGTATGTCCATATGGGAAGTAAGAGTACGAATGGCTAAACATGGTCAGGCTTAAGTCAGCCTCAGACTGAGTTGGGAAGACGAAGTATGTCCATATGGGAAGTAAGAGTACGAATGGCTAAACATGGTCAGGCTTAAGTCAGCCTCAGACTGAGTTGGGAAGACCAAGTATGTCCATATGGGAAGTAAGGACATGAATGAGTGATGCTGGTAGAGCTCAAGTCAGCTTCACACTGAGTTGGGATGACTGAATCTCTACTGCATGAGTAAGGCTGCTTTCTACGATCACATTAGAAAGTGGATAAAGTTCAGTCATCACTAGAGTGGGGAAACTACCGTTCACCAGTGCAAACATTATTACTGCATGGTTCACATCTTGAAGCGAAGAGGAGAAAAATTCTGTCCTTTCTGAAGTAGGGTCATAAAATCACACATGGGACTAGAAACCCTTTTTTAGTTTCTTTATAACTTGCATCATGCAAAAATTAATTTATTTTTTTATTTATTATTACTATTTTATTAATTGGTTTTATTTCCCAACAAACTTACAACTGCTAGATGACTGCAACATATATTCAGTCAACTTCAATATCCACAATGTCACTGTCCAATAAAACTTTAAAACCATGTTCTTCATTACAAGATGTGGTTTTTATTTTATTAAAAATATGAATTTCTGGTTCTTGTTTTTCCTACATTCAACCAAGTAGGCACAAGTCCCTTTGACACTGGCAAAATCTGATTTTTCTATTAATAAATAATAACAAAAGTCATTATTTTATTGCTTAATACATGGCACTGTTTTCTTTGTTTCTAGCGAAACTCTCTTGTTTGCTAATACTTTCTTTTGCCTTCTGAAAGCTAAAGTATTAAAGAAAAAGGAATATTTCACTAGAAACAAAGAAAAGTGCTGAACTGTTATGTAATAATCAATCCTGATATATGGCAGTGGATGCTAGGCAGTTTCCTCACAAATGAAGAGGAAACTTAGGCAACTCAGCTGTGGCTCTACAGAAGGATACTGAGAATATCATGGATGGAAATGGGAGCAACAAGATTTTACTTAGAGACAATTGAAAATCTGAGTACATAATGAGGGAAGAGGACTTGGAGAATTTGACATTCACAGAATCTATTGGAAGCAAGATGGATGGAGGGAAAGCATATAATCTAGCTGACGAGTTTATATAAACAGATGGCAGAACAGGGAATGGGGAAGGATAGTAAAAAGACAAACATTGCTAAGAACTACAAAGGATTGGAAATTGCAAAGAACCATAATTATTCGAATCCTGAAAGTATGCAGTATTGTTTCCCGTCAGAGTGTGAGCAATCATGCCTGCATAGTTAAATATATTTTTGTCTTTCCCAGTGGATTTAAAAAATATGTGATGCTTACAGTAAAGATAGGCAAAGATAAGGAGTTAGCTGTATGTATTTCAGCAAGACACTGCTCCTTCCTATATAACATACTTATCCAAGGAATGGCTAACCGAGAGTATTTTGCAGTACCAAGGACATTGAAAGCCGTCATTATGAACACGATGATCAATATGAATGAAAACCAGCTGATATGAGCATCGGGTCAATTTTGAGGACACATTGAAGCTAACAGATGCTTTATCAAATCAACATTTTCTGTTATAAAAACGGCTAATCCTGTGTACAAATTCATTCATTTATTCACTTCGCATCACTGTGGTCTCCACTCCATCTCACAATTGTGATTCATGGTGACTGACATTCAAGGCTGAATAGTACAATGGCTGGCCAGTTCCTTTTGTACCAGGGATATGGAGGTTACTCCAGCCTTCTTCTCAAAAGTTAAAGAGGCAAGACCAAGAAGGCAGCAGGTGGTTTGAATTCAGAGTTTTCCTTGACTGTTGATGGCATATGAAGGCCATGCTACCCAGACTACATTCCCCCTCCCTTTCAAACTTTCTGACAAAATACAAAGGAATACAGGGCATTATATCTGAGGACGGCTTAGCTGCAGGAATTGCTAGAAAGTTTTCAGTGTTGACAACCAGCTGCCTTCGGGGCTTCCATAGTCATTTTTGTGTTTTGGATATGACTGCAGGCTAGTGGAGGTTTAAAATTTGGTGTACAAATTAGTTTGAAAATATGCAGAAGTTTCTAATGGATATCTTTTTTTTTTTCGATTATTATTTATTCTGCTATCCAGTTCACTCTCTCTGCTTTTATCAGAGGATTAGTTAATCAAAAAGATGTATTTCAGTTTTAGTCTAGTACTGGTAACTCAACCACGACTGTTAAAGACATATGTTGACTTTGGAATTTATTTTTTAGTGCAGTAAGTATCTGTCTAGTTCCTAACTGCTGATCACCTGACTCAATATTGTCAAAACATCATTTTATAGCAATGGTAGGATTAGCCATTTCCATACAGGAAACATTTAGCATTCATTGACCATACAATGTTACTGTTGGTTTAAATTTATAAAATCATTTTCTTAAAACAGTTTTTCAGAAAATTAGACTTCTCAAGTGCACTGTTATCACTCTTTCTTGTATTGACTGGAGTTTTCTTACATTTTGTTTAAGGTAGTTTGGAAAGTAGCAAATTTTGATTATCATTATTTTATTATTTTCCAATTCTAGTTGCATCAAAGATTATTTAGCAATTAAGCCCAACTTGATTGCTGAAGAAATCAAGATATACTCAAAATGGTTTTATATTTTTGTGTAGCTTCAGTCTTCTCCTATGTGCTGTGTCTCTTCAGGACATGAACAAACATGGATCTCCACTATTTCATGTCTTTTGTAGCTCTTAGTAAATTTTGTCTTTTCACTATCTCTCCTAATACCTGTTCTGCCAAGCTTGTTAGGTAGGTTATGTGCACCTTGCCTCTGTCTCTCTTACCTCCAGTATGTCCTGTAAGTATCAAATTTTCCAAGGTGTCCTTTTTGTTTCCCTTTTCTCTAAAACTTTGTCATTGCTCATATGTTCAGTTCATGGTATTCTCAGCATCCTTCTGTAGGACCACATTTCTGTTGTCACAAGTCTCTTCTTCATCTGTGATGAGGTTGTCCAGGGTTCAATGCCATATAGGAGAACCAACATTTTCTGTTTTCTGTTAAAACACTTCCTAGATATTTAAATGTTTGTACTTGATTTTAGTATCTTCAGTTTGTAATTCGCATGTTGGTCTCTCTTTGCTGATAGCCATACATATTCCGTCTTCTTGCAATCGATGTTTAGTCCTTTCTTTTCACTTTTGTTTACTACCTTCTGTGGGTGTTCTTGTAGTTTCCTTTCTATGTCTGCTATCAACACTGTCATCTGCATATCTTATGTTGTTAAGTTTGTGGCTACCATTAATGAAGTAGGACTTCTAATTCTCTCAGAATTGCTTCACTGTAAAGTTGAATAAGTATGCTGGAAAGATACATCCTTTTCTTTCACCCCTTTCTATTTTTGCATATTTACTGAAGTCATTTCCTATCCGTATGAAGTTGGTTGCGCTACCAGTATATGTTCTGGATTATTCTAATATCCTTCCAAAATATGTCAAGGTTGCATTGCAGTTCCAACAGTTCTTTGTGACATACTTTATCAAAAGTTCTCGCATAATCTATAAAACATAGGTATACATCCTTTTGCATTTGTATTGCACTTTCTGATATCATTTTGAGCATAAATATTGCATTCTTTGCCATATTTGCATTGTTCTTGTCCTATTTCTGATTTAATTCTGCTACATCTGATATCATTTTGAGCATAAATATTGCATTCTTTGCAATATTTGCATTGTTCTTGTCCTATTTCTGATTTAATTCTGCTACATCTGATATCATTTTGAGCATAAATATTGCATTCTTTGCAATATTTGCATTGTTCTTGTCCTATTTCTGATTTAATTCTGCTACATCTGATATCATTTTGAGCATAAATATTGCATTCTTTGCAATATTTGCATTGTTCTTGTCCTATTTCTGATTTAATTCTGCTACATGCTATATTCATCAGAAATCAGGTAAGTGTAGTCATTATGCTGATTGTCCAATGAAGTTCACATTCTCTTATACCTGGTTTCTTAGGCAGCACTATGAAAATGGATATACTTAGGTCTTCTTAGAATAACACTAAGTTACAATTATGTAGCAATCAGGGAGGATCTTTCTCTCCATTCATCTAGTATACGATCTTATACAAGTTTGATTGATTTGATTTTTATGGCTTATCAACCCTTTGTGGGTTATATAAAGTTGAAATATATTTCAGCTTGTCGGAGTTTGCTTACAGCATCCAGTGTACACAAGTGGCCCTCCATTTAGTAGCAAAATCTTGAAATGAATTTTGAAAATGAACATTTTAATATGATTTTTTTTTTCTGTTTTTCAGGTGATGGTGCAAATGATGTCAATATGATTCAAACTGCTGACATAGGAATTGGTATCTCAGGTCAGGAAGGAATGCAAGCAGTGATGGCATCTGATTTTGCTATGGCTAGATTCCGATTCCTTGCACGGCTCCTGCTGGTACATGGCCACTGGTGCTATCACCGATTTACTCATTTCATCATTTTCATGTTTTATAAAAATCTTGTAAGTGCAGACAAACATACATTTTAACATCACCATCAGCAAAAACATATTTTAACATCACTAACAACAAGAAAATAGAAAAACTGGATATTAATTAATTAATCTGAAAATCTAAGGTAAAAAGAAACTTAGATATAATATTTTTTAAATGAATATTTACACACAAGCCTATATAATACATTCTTGGAAAAAGGGCTGGTCTGATTGACTATATTAAATAGTCCCCTTCCAACACAAACACATTGATATTTTTCCTAGTGCCAAAAGAATTGTCTGTCACTTCCAAACTTGCCATAATACATTTTTTCTTTAAAGTCTCCAAGAGTATGAACACTTATAAGTATTTAGATTATGTATGGTAGAGGGGGAAATCTTAAAGACTATTACATATTCCTATTTCTTAAGGAAAATGTTTTAGTTATAAGACTTATCATTTCTGTTTCTCTAAGATTTAGGTTTCAACTACAATCATGGATTTCTTTTAATTTTGCATATATTTTTATTATCACCTCCATTTATAATAATTCAGATCCTATTTTAAAAAGCTTGTTTAACTTAATATATCACCAATATATAGTAAATGATATGCTATAAAATCATCTGTTAGACATTGGATTAGACTCTAAGAAATTTATAAAAAAACAAAATTGAGCCAGCTTGTGTGCCTGCATTTTATACAAGAATCAATGTACATAAAAGCAGAATCTTATTTAACCAATGGTTGAACATTTTAAATGAATTAAAATTGAATTCATATGCACATTCAAATTTTATTGAATGCTCTGCATTCTCCCAAGTGTAGTCAAAGTTTAAAAAATAATATTTGTCTTTTATTTTATTTTCATATTCAGAATGTATGTATAATCACAGTCACATGTCCTGTAACCCATAAGGGTCGTAGGGGCACTATATATACTGCAGTCGTAACCAGTAGCATGCAGAAGTGGTGGGGAAGGCATCCATATTGGGAGAGTATCCAATCAAAAAGTGAAATAAAAATTTGTTTTTTTTAATTTGAAATTGTCTCTATTAATTTTGTTGTACAAGCGCCCTACAGTACTAAACCTGGTGTGAATGTGGATCCGTGTTTTGATAAATGAGACCAGAGTAGCCCCCACTTTATGAAGTCTTAGGGGCATGCAATCAAGGAGTTGGCCCTGAACATCGCCAAACCTCTGCACATCACTGGCTGTAGCAGCAGTGGTGTGACTTAGGTAAGATAACCTGATAGAGCCCAACTCTCTCCAATAATAATAGTTACTGATAATTAATTACTAATTAAAGATCTGAATAAACTGTTTTGTGGTTTCTACTGAATAATTGAATATAAAAAAACATTTTTTCATATTTTCTAGGTTTCTACATTTGCATTGTTTTGGTATCAGTTGTTCAGTGGTTTCTCTGGTTCCTTGCAAATGGGCAGCATCTTCCTGATTTTAGAACATGTCCTTTTCACTTCATTACCCCCTATTCTCAACGGTATCCTTGACAAGGACCTGACATCTAACATTTTGCTTTCTTACCCTCATCTCTACAAACAAGGACCAAAGGGGCAGGTAAAAGAGATTTACATTATTAAAAAATATTGAAGTACCTGGAACTACATTTTTAATTAAATTTTAAATGCCTTGAAGTACCTGGAACTACATTTTTAATTAAATTTTAAATATATTGAAGTACCTAGTATCCAGTACAATATTTTTAATTAAATTTTTAATATTTCAGAACATAGTTGAGAGGAGGGGAAACTCTTAGTATTATTATCTGTTATTTTATTATGTTTTATCTACAATTTAAGAATTGAATAGACAAATGAAAAATGTTTTAATATCCATAATGGAGAAACAAGAATAAAAGCTTGTTTAATTTAATACATCAGCAAAAAATAAGAATTAAAATGTCATAAAATATTCTTATATTTATGATTTGTGCTAACAGTGTAATGCTGATTTTTAAAGTATATTAACAAATGTACTTTAGCAAAATAATCCCAGAATTTAATCATCTTTGAACAGTTCTCTGTATAATTAATAAATGAATTCATATTGAATATTTATCACCATTTATCTTTATTAAAGTTGAAAAATAATATAGAAATGAATATTTTCATTATTTACATTGTTCAGATGTTGTCCTCATCATTGTTACCATATTCACAAAGTTTCAGCTGTCGTACATTCCGGGCTTCTTTATGTGACTGGAATTTCGAATCAAACCCTTTATTTAATCCACCAGGTAGATTGTTCTAGTTTCATGTGCCATGCCTCTTTCAGATATCTCAGTATCAGTTATTTCCCTTTAACTCAACTCTACAAGTTTTTGTTCATCTCTGCTGTAGCCAGGTATTGAACTCACAACTCTTTAGGTTAAATCACTGGACTACTTCAACGAACACTGGGACCAAGTAGAACAGCTGAAGTGTTGTGAATATGACAATAAAGATGAGGACAACAGTCCAAACAATGTAAATAGTGTAAATAATTACATTACCTCATCTCAGAGATATAGACAAATATTTTCATATCATATATTCACAATTTCCTGAGTTTGATTTTTTTAATTTCAGTTATATACTAAATGGACATTCCTTGGAACCATATTGGATTCTCTTTATCAAAGTGTTGCTATGTATTTTATTGCACATTTGGTAAGTTGGAATGATTTTATTATTCTTAAATGATACCTACCTACACACATTTATATGCATGCATTTACATAGATCTGAACCTGTCTTCATTTAATAAAAACAAAAACAAAATAAGGCCATAAATACTTGACATTAAAACATGTTCCCATATTGTTTGCACCTGAAGACAGAATAGATTAATGCAGTATTTCTTTTGAATATCAACAAAGAAATACATCAAGTGAATAACAAAACAAGTTCTACATCAAAATCCAAAAGACATGCATTTCAGAAGAGATATTTTATCTCCTCAAAATGTTATTTGTATGAATAATTACTCTTTTTATTTAGAATTTACTTTGTCTATTGTACAATTTCTTAATAGCTGCTTCTTCATTATAAAAAATAATTTTACAAAATGTGAGTACTTTCACAAGATATAAGGTTAATAACAAAAGGGGAAAGAAATGGTGAAAAGAAAAGACTATGTGCTGCTCAGTATACAGGGTGCCGAAGAAATAACTTCCATAAATACTTCTTACATAATAGTAAGACATTAGTGGCAATGGTGTCTTCATCTAGGTAAAGTCTTACTATTATGTGTGTTATACTACTTAATCGAGATCTATTTCTGATTCACAAATACATTTCACCAGACATGTCAGCCAGATCTGAGTGCTCAGTAAGCAAAACACAAAATAAAACGGTTATCTTCCATGCAGGTACTCCAAGCATCACATCTGGTCCACAAAACAAATCCCCCACAAAAATCCAAAATTGCAATAGCCAATCACAAATGTTCCCACAAAAAAAAGGTATGTCCCTGGGAGCCTATATCTGTTAAAACAAAGATATAAAATGGCACTCATTGCAGATGACAGGTAGTTTGACTTCAACACTTCAGCCTCGTCACACAACCACCAGATCATCAGACACCTCACCACAGTCCTCTCTCCTGACACCAACTGTAACCTCAGCCAATCAACCCAATAAATCAGTCAACTCCCAGACTTACTGACAAAACCCTTACACCTAATTGCCTTCCTCACCAACTGCAGCTAAGGAACCACATATACACAATTTTTTACCACCTTTCATACATCTATGGACATATTCTGAATTTTGACCAATACATGTTGTTGAAATCTTAATCTTTTTTTTTGTTCCTTTGCAATGAAACAATTGTTATAATGTGGAAGTATTTCTGCTGCACTCCATATAAAGTTAAAAATTGTATTTACTATTCACAAATTATATATTAATGGATTAAAAGAAAATATGAAGATAAAAATCTCTCAAAGTTCAAAAGAGACCTACCAGTTGTCTTAGTTAAAGAAATTTTTTAAAATTGTATATAAAGGTTGTATAAATCCTTCTGCATGTGTGGGTAGTTTAGCAACAAGGATATGTTGAGCCATTCATGTTTTTGTTTTCTAGAAATATCTTCTGGGAAATAGAGGAATGTTTTGTTATATTTATTGAAATGTTACCCTTTTCTGAATGTAAGAATTATCTTCAGTAATGTTGAACAGTAGAGATAGGTAGACAAGCAATTGTGGTCATCTTTGCAGCTTTTTTGCAAAT
Source organism: Acanthosepion esculentum (assembly GCA_964036315.1). Lineage (NCBI taxonomy): Eukaryota > Metazoa > Mollusca > Cephalopoda > Sepiida > Sepiidae > Acanthosepion > Acanthosepion esculentum. Next base: position 45,639,150 of record OZ038505.1, read on the forward strand.
AGTCATGTTTAAGTCATAGTGTTGACAACCTGATGTTTAACCAAACCTCTCTTCAAGATATCTTACCCCTCATCCCTCCAAACCATTTTGCCTTGCTGATAACGTTATACAGCTTTCTCACACTATTACTGAAAAGTTTTCATAAGTTGGTATTTCAAGGAAAAACATAAGTTGCAAATGCCTATTAATTTCTCTGGAATTTATTTTAGTTACATTTATTTTATAAAGATTTTAATGACTATTTTATAGTGTAATACAGTTACTATACCTATTTATACTTTAAACCAAATGTTTAAAAAGTAAACAAATTTCAAAGTACTTTTATTTGTTTCCAAAAACTGGAGTTCTTTTAAAAATATTGATCATATCAATTGAATAGAAACAGTAAATGCTTCAAGGTTATTGTCATAGGTTCAATTTCTGTTTTCATCTTTCCTTTCAGGCCTACATGAATAGTAGTACAGGAATTTGGGAGTTTGGAACTACAATCATGGTCTCTCTCATCTTTATCATTTATTTGCATCTTGGCATTGAGACTTATTCTTGGGTTTGTAAATCTTTTATTTTGTTACTTTTCTTCCATGCTATCAGCCATTGAATCTTTCAGAACTGTCAATGTTTTGTATTTTCATTTCATAATTATTCAGAATATTTGATAATTTCAGATAAAGATATAACCAAATAAATTATTTTATTTTTTTAAACATGTTTCTACCACCACCACCAGCAAATTCAAATCCTAATCACATTATAAAATAAAAATAAAAATAAAAAAACAACACTTCCATGAATGAAGCATTTTGGCCTAAGATTAAAAATATCTTACTAATGATTAAGAGACTCCAAAATAAACCATTAGATTTATTCATCAATTGTTATTGAAGATTATTGATATATCATTGTATGAATGAATGTTTTAGACAAAATACTTTATCTAATGACCTTAGCAGACCAGACCAAATGATTGGGATGATTTTCTTTACTAATAATCTTTTAGTCATTACCTTATTTTGTATCTTATTCACTACATATACATTTGTGTGAGTGTGAGAGAAAGTAGGTCCTAAAAAGTTCTTGGTCCAACCAAGAAACCCTTCCTCAAAAATAATTATTCTATTGTTTGGTCAGATTTGGAAAATGGGTTAGGTTGAGAATTTTTCGACATACCCTAATATGTGTGTGTGTGTGACATATATTTGTACAGCAGTTTTTCATTTATGCAGATTTCATTGAAGATCAGTGAAAGTTCATTATTTTTTTTTTATTTAATTTTCTCTGTGCTTCACAAAATTATTAAAATCTGAACGAACTAAAAGGAAATCTTTATTATTTACCATTTTATGTGTTCTAGTCAGCTGGCAATTAGCCAATGTTTTGCCAACTGTTCCACGAAACAATCTAATAAATAAAGTGTTTATTATTTTTATTGTCAGTTCTCAAGAATAAAGAAAATGCATAAATTCAATTTCATATGTTTAGGTTTTATTCCAATTCTAATCATCACTTTTTAAAGCAATAAACATTACTGAAGAGTGAAGGTAATTAACATGAAAGCAGAGTGTCATGGAAAAAAACGTCCTTTTGACCCTGTTTTTTTACAGGCATGAAGGTCAATGTTTAATGAACTTTCATTGCTCTTAAAACCCAAATATATGGTGTGTGTGTGCGTGCGCGTGAATTCTAATCTGCCACAGTTAATTACTTAACATTTGCATAATAAAAATGTCATGCTTGATAAATAACTTGGATGATTCAAATGGAGCATTCACAATTTAAGTTCATCATTTTCTACATTCGATTTATTCGTTTAAGTACTTTTATTCTTGATGAGACACACAATTGGATAGTCAAAAACAATCATCAATTAAATTCAATAAGACTATTTTTTTTAAGTTGTGTCTTTTTGTCCTCTTCTTCAACAGACATGGATCCAGTGGTTCCTCATGATTTTAAATTTCCTCTTCTTTTGGTGTTGCATGATTGTCATTCATGCATTCTGTGTGAGCTGTGAGCAATTATCTAATCCTTATTGGGTGATGGAGAATACACTTGCCACGCCTACACATGTCCTTACTGTTGTTATCACTGCAGCTTTTGCTTTACTACCAAGGTATGTACTAAATCAGTGCTTCTCAAACTATCTTATGTGATATACTGGCAGTTTTTTTTTCAATATGCAAGGAATAGGTGAATAAAGCTTTCCAGTCCAGTTGTGATGGGGGGAGCTGTGTCCCCCTCCCAAATTTTTTTGAGATATGTCCTATTTGAGACTATCTGTACTAAACATGAGGACACAAGGTTTTATTCATTCTAAGGCCAGTCATGATTGATGTAACAAGTCTTGTCAGTGTGCCACAGACAGGTACTATATTTGTGCCATATAATTATATAATAACAATCTGAGAAAATATTTGAACAATTGTAATATTATTCATCTATACCAGGAAAATATAATAAAATTTGTATCATTTTTTTAAATTTTATATTGATTTTGTCGAAATATATGCCCATGAAAATGCTCTTTTCTTACTCCTAGGTGTGGTTCCCACATAGTCACATGCCACATGATGGTGTTTTCATATGTATTTCAGTCCACTGTTTTACTGTTCACTATTCATTAGTTGTATAGTAATGACTTTTAACATAAGTGAGTAAATGAAAAATGTACCCATAATAAAACTAAAACTAAAATAAAAATGTCAAAAAAATAAAATAAAATAAATAAAAGAACAATTCGGCAGTCTCCTCCTATAGGGTTGAATGTGACCATTTCTTTGTTTCCTGGAAATTGCATACAATGGCTCATGTGCTGGCACTGGTATGCATACCACACTTTGAGTAGCACTGTACTAAATAATGCTAAATGTACAAAATATCATATACTCTATATTATAGCTATATAAAATTATCTCATTGTCTGCAGTAAAAATGAGTGCGAATAGAACAAACCAGCACTGTTAGAAATTTTCAAAGCAATCTTTATTTTTATTTATTTTTTTTTTTTTGCTTAAATTAGTCGATATTAAACCTATTTGTTTGTTATGATACACCACAACAGGTGTGCAGGATCACCTCATCAGTGATGTTTTTGACTTGGGGGTCATAACAAGTTTCAGGTCTTCCAACATCTTTCCTGTTCACCCAAGCGACCCTACCAGAATTCCAGCAGGCAATCCAAGCACACAATAACAAACAGCTTATAGAAAAACTGCTATAAACATATCAAGAAATAATTTACATAATTAAATAAATCTTTCAGATCACGAATCACGTTTTTGTTTACCGTTCTTGATAAATTACCTCCCTTTATTTCATCCTTTAGCCAAGATTAAATATAACTGCTCTTAGGCTTTTTATTTTATTTCACAATGTCACCCCCTCCACATACAGATATATATATATATATATATATATATACATATATATATATATATAATTTTCATATTTGCTTGACCTTTTAATTTTTATTAAAAACAAAAGGCTTACACAATTTGTCACTTGAACATTTATCATTTTGTCTCAGTAACATCCTGAAGGGATACGGTGCACAGAAAAACAGCAACTCTATATGAATTCTGTTAAAATTAATGATTTTATGAAACATAAATTATTATATTTAATCGCATGAAAAGTAATATTTTATATTAATGTTATTGTTTTATATATTTATATTTTGTTATGTAATTGTTTCATATTTATTACATTTTGTTTTTAAAAGTTTATGTAAAATTTTTTAAACTAATTCTTTTTTTTCTTTCAGATTTCTTTACAGAGTCTTACAGTGGACATTCTGGCCTACTGATGTTATCAATGCAAAAATCCAGACTAAATTCCAAAATAGAGAGCTACCTTTAGAAGAAGAAATAGATTTACCTGAAAATCCCAAACCATTCCTAAGAGGAATACAAACCTGGTCTCCAAACAGTGCTAGATCTCATTATCTCTATCAAGAGAGCAAACCCATAAGCAAAGTGAAAATAACTTCAATATCTCATAGAATATGATATTTTTTATAGTATTTATTCTACTTCATTCATGTTTTAAACATTTTGATAACTCTGAAGGATAAAAGTATATTCATACTTATGTGTAATGTTTATATAACATATAACCCAGTCTATGTGCTGATCATATTTCTGACTAATGAAATGATTGTATTAGCCCATTAATAGACTGGACCATAACAAAAAAATTCAAGTACAGCTGTTCATTTTGATCTTGCTTGATATAATGAACCATGCTTCAAATGCATTAATAGAATGGTCCAAACTTGATTGTATTACTCTTTGTATTAAGAATATTAAAGGTATTGATTAAGCCTGCATTCAAAAATGTTGATAAATTAAAACAGATGAAAACTTTTAAATAGTTCATCTTTATTACAAGATTGAGTTTCAAATAATAAATGAACTTAGTCACACTGAATAAGGCTCAAATCAGAAAACTGATTTTTCAACACAATCAGTGATCAGCAAGTGTGAAGAGACTTAATCAAAATAGGCAAAACTGAATACTACAACTGGATTTAAAATCTCTTATCAATCTCAGGGTTTTAAACATATCTATGAGTAAGCTTGGAGTGGATTATCTAAGGCCATAAACAGGCCATGTCTAAAGGAGCAAAACCATGCTCATTTCTACTGTGTTTGTTGCAGTACATCAGTTTTTTTTTTTCATACCCCTCATTCAAATGTAAATCCAGTTTCTGATTTGAATGAGAGAATAGAATAAAGATAATTACACATGAATGGAATTCTGAACAACAACAAAAATTAAAATTGTACAAAATAATGCAATTAGATATAAACAACTTCAAAAAATATTCATTATTGTGAAGAGATATTCAATACTTATTTTTTAAAATTTCAAATTTTTTCTGGTTTCATATTCTAGATATGCATTTTTTGGAACATCTAACAACATTCATTTTCTTGAAAGTGTAGAAATAAAAAAAAAATGCCTCTTATTGAAAATCAATCTCAAATAATCTCATTTGTAAAATTGTGGCATAAAATGAAGTTATTGCACTTAGTAATAAAGAACATGTTTTAAGCAATATGACTGAGTCACTCCACAAAATAAAGTTTAGAATGAATTAAAAGTCAATTGAATGTATAATTTAATACATTTGTCAATTTAGTTTATTCTAGTTGTCATAATTGCAGGTAAAATCAAGAAGGGATCATTATGTCTTTAATCCTAATGAAAATGTGGAAGAAGTCCAAGAATAGTAAATTACCTTAACTGTTTGCATGCATACACACACAAATATACATTACAGTTCAAAACACAGATATACACTATAGTCCACACCTGGTAATTTTTTAAATTGGCCCAAAAAGTAGTTGTTTTGTACTTTAAATAAGAGAAACTTATTATACATGTCTAAAATAAAAAGTGAGACTTGATGTTTTATTAAGAATTTTATTATAACAAAAAGAAAAAAAACATTTTATGATTAAATTTTGCTCTTGTCAAAATATCATCCTTTAGCCTTGATTACTGCAACAGAAATATTTGGCATTCATTGCAAAAGTTTCTCAAAGTATAAGTTTGCTGATGATTCCTTCTTTGTTTTTTTTTTAGAGATTCTAAGAGCTCTTTTTCATTTTTTTCACACTTCTGGCAAGTTCTGGGGGTTGCTTCAAATTTTTGAACTGTAGCATGACTATATATATATATATATGTGTCTGTTCATGTGTAATATAATAAATGCTCTTTTACATACCTGCTGACATATAAAAAAAGATATCTTTTACAACCTAAAAATGTAAAAAATAATAATTCAAAGTGCCTAAAGTAGGCATAGCAATATATACAAAGTGTTATGGAAACACCTCCCACATATACCTCTCAGATAATGGTAAGACATACTGGCAATGGTGTCTTCATCTAGCTAATGTCTTACCATTATGTGGGGGGTATTTCTGTCACACACTCTGTGTCTATATGTGTGTAATATATATACATATATATATATATATATATATATATATATATGAAAATTAATGACAAATTGAGAAAAATCATTTGTGTGACTTGTACTTTAGGACTTCATTGCACTTCTCTCCCTCACACACAAATAAATATATATATATATATATATATATATATATATAACTAATTTATATTTTAATGTTTCTCAGGTGCATGGTTAATTGTTTGTTTTCATTTATTTTTGATATTTTCCAAAATGTACTAATTTTGTTGAAAGATTTTAGTGTACGTCTATCCAGAATATGAGCCAGATTAAAAAAAAACGAAAAAAACAAACACTGAAGATATGTTTCTCTTCAATTTGCACAAAACAAAATCAGATAACCTAAAATCATAAACATATCATGTATGTGTACATGTTCAGACTTATTGCAAATCAATGATGGAATAATTGAGATGATGACAGTAATGTGTGGCCCACAGTTATTTTTGTTTCACTTTGTATGATTTATAAGTTTAAAAAAATTAATCCTTATTGATGAAGGATCTTAAAATAATTTTATGTTTAAAAAATTAAAATATTTTATTGATACTTTTTGTCACTCTTTTTTATTATCTTTTTTATTATTCTCTGAATTGAGTTTCTTCAATTTTGTTTCTTTTAAATGTGTTATTTCTTTAAAATTTTCTGGGACTTATTTAATGTATTGCTTTCAGAGGAAAACTGGATTTTTTTGTTTCAGAAGAAATAAGTTTTTATGGCATAAGAACCACAAGGAAAATATGAGTCATATGATTTTCTTCTTGTAGTCCTTTTCTATACATTAGATATCCAAGTACAATTACTCTATTTACCGACATATAACACCTCCCACCATTTACATTTAATATTACAGTATTATTGAGAAATTAAATGCTAATACTTTATAGCATCTGAGTAAAACATTAGACTATGAGATAACCTAATTTTGCATAAACGATTTGGGATATTTTTAGAGCCATTTTTTAAAAGGGATCTTGTATGCTATTAAATATGGTAGTTAAAAGGAAATGCATTAATCTTTTAATTCTTTGGGAAGCTGATAGCAAAGTTTGTTCAAGAAGAAACATTTTAAAAAATTTGTAAAACTGACTTCATCTGTGCATCTCTATTTTTTGGCAGAGATGGATGGGGAGGGGTCAAACAGTAGAGATGGAACAAATATCTATTGGTCTTTTTAATGTTTGAAAATATCCAATAATAGATAGACATACCATAATGTATTTGATAAGACATACCATAATGTATTTGATTCCAAATTAACTTTTAATTCAGAAAAAAGTCTTTATCTAATTCAAGTAATAAAGATTTTTTTCAATAAAGAATTAATCTGTTGAAAACATTTCTGTGCTACTTTCTGGAGAAAATTCTAATGCAATATTGCTATTTATTTCTGCAGTCTCTTACACCCACTAAGCAAAATATTATTGGAAAAGATTTGTTACAACTAATTCCAAAACAATAAGACACTTGTAGTTAGTCCGATAAAAATAAAATATGTAAACAAAAATAAAAAGAATTCAAATTAAAATAAGGCATTTGCACTTTCCCTTAAAACCCTTATCTCTTTCTTTCTCTCTCTCACTAAACCTCTCTCTCTCTCTCTCTCTATATATATATATATATATATATATATATATATATATATTGTCATCCACAGACAGACTGTTTCGCTGTATCACAGCACATCAGTGTGGCTAGACGTCCGGTTGCCTCTGGCTAGAATCAAAAACCGGCTGAATTCGCGTCAGTCGGAAATTTTACCCTGAAGCCGTTGGCACATGGCAGAGAAGAAGGTGAATCTAAGCGTATTTATTTTTAGATAAACACACAGTGACTGAGAGAATTCAATTCGATTTACCGAAGAGTCTTGCATTATTAGCTGTAATAGTCACTGTTTACAAACCCACACATCCTCCCCAGAGAGCTCAACCGAAATAAATTTTTCAGGAGCATATATATATATATATATACATATATATATATATATATATATATATATACTTCTCTCTCAACTACTGAGAAGGCAACAAATACAAAGAGGAAAAAGAAGGAATGACTGAACTCTGACGAAAAACTCTGGATATTTGCAAAATCAGAGACTATTTATTTGTGACTGAAAAATACCAAATATCAAAGGATGCTCCACACATAAGTGACATGTAAAGAAGTGGTTAAGAGGTCATCTGCTAATGATATTTCTGTCCTGCTTAGAAAAACACAGTAGATTGATATTGACCTATTTCTATGATTACTACTACCCTTATCATGGTCTTACTTTCAAACACCACTACTGGACATTTCTTATAAGCAAACATTTTGCTACATTGAATATCAAAGGACTCACTCAATCATTCTAAAAAAAATAAATAAAAATATATTTATTTTATACCCTTGAGTCAGTTCATTTTATTCCAAAGTTTCTAGTAAAGAAAATCCTACCAACACTAAATCCACAGACTTAATACAAAACAAAATAATAACAATATAAAGCCTGAAGCAGGAATTTATATTATAAACTTTAATAAAAGTTACAAAAACATCTGGGAATTTAAAAGAATATACCAATACAAAAGGGATCTTTTAGACAACAACACACTCAATGCATTAGTTGTTCATCATAATAAGTTTGACCATAATTATGACTTCAAGAAGACAGTTTTAATTATAGGAGAAAAATATTTATCAAAGCAAAAATGTACAGAAAGTGTGCTAATTTCTGAGTTTTCCATGGTAAGTTTACATTTAGGTTCATACAGCATATCATCTTTCTTAACAAAACTACTGCTGTTATGTTGTGAGATAAAAACAACGTTGATAAAATTAAAAATGGTAGAAAACTGAACAAGATCAACTAGGTTGTGCATGTAAACACATTGGACACCAGAAATTTAAATTTAAACATCATCTCTTCATTTTCGGTGTTTTTAAAAGGATTTTTTTCTGGGATAGGAGAAAAGAGAACGTCACATATCTTATCCCAAGTGAAAGGTGCAAATGAAAATAAACAAGACTTATACCCCAATGTGAAACATTTATTACATGACATAAAAAATAATAAAACAGAATACAATTTTACAATACAAGGTTGCACAATATTTTCTTTTGTGCCCCCTACAATTAGGCAAAATAAGTTCTAAAATCAACTTGTTGGACTCATAAAAACTGGTATAAATTTTCACTTAATTTCATACATTCAACAATCAAGAATCTTTGAGACAGATGGCAAAATCACAAGCCTTGTTGGGTGAATAAGAGAATAGTTCAGTTTTTAAACTGAAAGTGAAAGGTGAGATTAATCTCATTTTTTATAAAAGTTCAAAATCTGGGTTAAGACATAATTTTGTGAATATTCTTCCAGTTTTCTTTCTGCTTCACTTTCATATTTTTCTGAATTCTTTTTCTGTTTCTTCTCTTTCATCATTCAGAAACAGCCCATGGTCATTTGCCTGTGAATGCCAAAAATCTATCTGTTCCTTAGACCAACTCAACTTTTCAAACTGGCCCTGGATTCAATCCAGTTTTGAAATTTATGCAGCATAACTTGTCCCCATTGGTTAAAAATCCCAAAATATGTATCTTTTTAAACCATGCCTGTTTAAACTTTATTTTTGCCAGTTTTCAGACCATAAGACTTGTGCCTCTTTTTTGGCTAATTTGAAAACCAAATTTTACACATGTATCTTTTTCATAAACCATCAGGCTTCATTTTAGCAGTATTTACAACATCAGATCTGAGCCTCACATACAAAGTTTTACTTAGCAAATTTATTCAAGTCATTTTTTTATTAACCGTCTGGCTTTCCTTTTATAATTATTTTTTAAACACTCCTCTCAAAAGAAAGTGCAATAAACAAACCTAATCTATTGTATCATCACTATTTTCTTATATTCTCTTTTTATATAATTTACATATTTTTTATTATATCATTTTTTTTATAGTTTCTCTCAATGTACAATTATAACCAATGTTTGTATTTCATTCCCTCCTCTTACATATTATATGATTCCATCAATGAAACATTATTTAATCTGAAAACATCTATTTGAAGGATGCAAAGTGTTACATAAAATTTTTCTATTTTTTCATTGGTTGTTTAAAGTCTTGCCTCCCACACTGGAAAAATGCTTTAATACAAACATTTTTTCCCATCTGAACACTCCTTGAATTAGCTTTTTTTTTTTTAATCATTGTTCTGATGATTGCTTTTTGAAGATATTAATAATATTGTCTGGAAATCTTAATCTCAAATATTGTGAAGTTGATGAAACTGATGAAAAATGTAAAAATTGACCTTTTATACCTTTAAATGATGAAAATTGATGTTCTTTGTCCAGGAAAATTTAAACTCTTTCCAATGAAAATGATTGTAACAATTTTTAAGAGCAACTATCCTTTATAGTTGATTAGTGATACTTATTATAAATATGAATTCTGTTTAACTTCTGATATCTGCTGACATAGTCTTACTATTATTATTCACACTTACACTTCTAAGAAAAATGTTATCAATTTTAATGTATCTTTTGAGATGAGTCTATTTTATGAAGCATGCTTTCACAAAATATTACATCTATAAATTATGTGAATGGAAATGTATACAAATTTTACACAGCAACATAAAAGATTTTTTGTGCAAGATATAAAAATTTTGACTTCCTACCAACTCCAAGTTCTTTTGTCAGACACAAAGCTTAGTTGGTAGAAGCAGCAATTCTCAAAAATAGGCACAAGTTAAAAAAACAAGACAACCACTGCATAAAATTTTAAGAGGAACAACATATTTATTTACAGTTAAAAATTTGAAAAGTACAAAACAAAGGTTACACAAAAATTTCATTTTGTGCAGAATAACACTTCCATGAGGTAACAAAAAAAGATTACTCACAGAAACAAGAAAAAGAATATGTCACAATTAGTTTAAGAAATGGATTCATGTACAAAAATTATTCCCTTCAAAAATAGAGAAAAATTGGGAAAAACTTGGAGAAAGGATTTAACAATATGGCACAAGGAAGAAAATTTTCAAATAACACCCATATCTGTTCTTAATGGTATTCAGAAACAGGACGTCTCAGCTCTGAGGGATTTATATCATTTGTGTGATAAAGTTCACTTGTTTGTTCCTGGGTGCGAAATCTTCAGCCGTAAGAATCTGCCTTGTATCTGTCAGGTCAGATTTATGACCTCTAATTGAACTTTCCTTTGAAATGCAAGCTATGCTCAGTCCGTTCTCATCTTTGTCTCCTCTCTTCTTCTCCTCCTCCTCTCCGCACTCTGATCTGCTTCTGCCCTCTGCTTGTTCTCTGATCCTCTGTTTGTCTCCCCCTGAAAAAGTGACCTGTGATATCGGCTCCAGCCAAAATTTGACATTAGCCAGCAAACTTGTTCCTCATTGGCCAATATATCTAAAACAAACCCTCTCCAAATATTTTTTTAAAAAAATCCCAAAACCCTTCAAACAATTTTGGTGGTTCACCACTTGAGCCTAAGAGGCCATAAAAAATACACAAAATTTGAGAAAACCGTAAACTATAAATGTGTATAAAAAAAAACAACTTAGCCGATTATAGATGGATCTTTAACATTTTTTTTATAAATAATAAAATTTTTATAAATGTACAAATTTTAATTCATTAAATCACGGATTTAAAATAACAAAAATAAAAGGGTTTTTTCAAACCAGAATTTCTACAAATCAACATAGTTTATATTTTGGAATTAATTTCTAATTCATTTTGTTAGATTTAAATACTATAGTAAAAAGAAAAAACAAATACATTCATTAAAATTAAATATTAAAACAACTTTAATAAATTCATGAATATATACAGATATTAATTTGTCAGGTTCATATGAAGATATTTTTAAATAAAATATTTTGAGATTTTTTCTGTCTGTTGAAGTTTTGTCTGCAGTAAAGATTTTGAGGTTTTGTATTTTGCCCTAACTTCAATACTTGTAGAAAGTTTTTCTTATATTTTTTTATCTTCAAAATTTTAGTTTATCAAAACAATTTTCAAACTTAATAAAAATCATAATAGTAAGCAATCTATAGTATTCTGGTTCAAAGTTTGGTGGTAAATTCTGAAATGATCTTATTGACCTTCCAATATTTTCATGGAAACTCAAGTTTCAAATAGCAAAAATTAAAAATTTTTATAAATATATTTATCTTTAAATAATTGTATTTGCCTAACATTCCTGCCAAAATCATAAAAATAATAAAATGCACAGCCTTTTTACAAAGGTATTTTTTTAACTACTATGCATCACAATTCATTCTGTACAAACACAGTCAATGCATTTTAAGATTTAGATACTTTTTGGTTTGAAGTGCATCTTATAGAGTAAATATGCTCTCTTTCACCATTTTGAATGTATCACATGTATCAGGATGATGTAAAAGTTGCCAGTCATCTTTTGCATGCACACACAGACAACCAATTTTATATTCAATTAATTTTCAGTGTTTTGACCCAATTCAAACATAAACTATGAGCTTTATATATTTCATTATTATTTATAAAAGTACATGAATGGTAATTAACATAAAAAGACTATATCAAGATTCTATGAAAGGTGAATTTAGAAAAACTAAGGAGAAGCAAAATGTAGGTTTTAAAAAAAATGATTTTTATAGATTTTTTAAATTTTTTGATAATGCTTCAGAGTCTGTCTATATTTCTGAGATGAGGTATTATGTACAGTATTTACATTAGTTGGACTATTGTCCTCATCTTTGTCACCATATTTGTCACAACGTTTCGGCCGTTGTACGCTCCGGCCTTCTTCAGGTGGTTGGAATTTCAAACCGAACCCTTTATTTCGATCACTGGGGTAGACTGTTCTAGTTCCACGTGCCATGTTTGATGGATGTCAGTTATCAGTTATCTCCTGCGAATTTTCCCTCTGAAAGTTCTCCACTGCCTTAACTGGGTATTGAACTCACACTCTTTGGGTCTGTCACTGGATCTAACCAATGCATTTGTAGCACTTTGGTCAAAATTCAGTCCTTGGGAGTTGAGACTGGAGTAACTTCTCCTGGGTGATGGTATATGGAGGTTGTGTGCTACCCAGACTACAGTAAATATAACCATTTGAAATATTCATAATCAAAGTCAATTCTAATATTGAGAGAACAGTTAAAAATGAAACAAAAGAAATGTCAAAATAAAAGTATCAATATTGTCCCATTAGATTTCTAAATTAATTTATCTACACTGAGTCTCTTTACTGTACAAAATTTTGCATTTTGATATTTATAATGCTACATAAGATCTCAAAGAGTGATTTTTTTTTTAGTCTGAAGGAACATGGACACGTTTTCTTAACTTAATTTGCCTACCCTTACTCCCCTTGTGAGCCTTTGCTAATAAGTTGATATAACATTGTAAATATCAAATATGAAAATGTTTTTGAAAAAATAAAACTTACAAGGATAACAATTATTTCTTTCAAATTATTTAATCTAATCAATTATACAGAAGTGGCTTTTCTGTTATTTTTCTTAAAATATCTTTAAAAATATTGTAATTGTTGGCTATGAAATATAGATCCATATCTTTTGTAGTTAAGAAAAAAACTTGCCTCACCTCCAAACATTTTATGCCAGTTGATACTTGGTACATGATAAGAAGTAACAAACATAAAAAAAAATAAATTAGATGTTAATTTAGGCAGAAAACATTCATATGTACATCAGTAAATTTGTAGCCTGATGATTAAAAAATCAGTTATTTTCTGTGGCAAATATTTGTTTTTCTACTTCAATTATGAATATTAATCATATAATTAAAAAATTATGCAGTGAATATTGTAAATCAAAATTTTATCTATCTGTTTATCAAGCTACAGTTTTATTTATCCATCATATGTACTTGTTATAGAAAAGTTCTCTCAGAAAATTTAATTGCAATTAAAGAATGTGAAAATTAAATAATTTAGATTTCAAAGAAGAACCAATGAGAAAAGATGGATCTGAAAAAATACACTTTTCAAATATTTAATAAGGATTTATTGTATCATAAAATACAAAAAAAGACAAAATTTAAGAATTTGTAAAATCTACATTATAATCTGTATTGACAATGGTAATAAATTGCTAAATGATTCCACAAAGAAATCATTATAAGTTATTAATATAGATTGATTGATTGATTGATTTTCTTTGGCTTATCAACTCTTTGCAGGTTATTTAAAGCCAGAAAATATTTTTTTTATTTTTAGATTGTAAGAATTTCTTTTGAGATAATAATGGTTTAGTGATAGAAAAGTCTTACTAATTAACCCATAGCTAGGGGAGAAGAGGCGGATTCATACCTTCCCTAAAGGTATTTACACATAAGTGAATATAATGAACCCAATGGAATTTGGAAGTCAGCTCTCCAATTACAAATTTTGAGTCATTAACCATTATATCACTCACATATCCAAGGTTACAGCGCCTGGTATTTTATTAATATAGAAAGCAAGAACGCATTGAAATAGTATTATCTCACTCTGTAGAAATATTGTGGTTTTATATTTTATTAAAAAATAACAAAATTACACTTAAAGTACTGTAAATTGTGGCATACAGGTCAAGTTTTCAAAAAATATTTCCAAAACGTGGGGGTCTACTTATAAAATGCAAACCTTTACCACCAAGTTGTAAACAAGTGGGACAGCATCCTAATAATTATTGTACACCACCTACCAGTTGGCTGCCACAAATATATTCCATTAAAACTTGCATTTGATGAACATGTTTGGCATATTTACAGAGAAATTAATATAAATTAGTAATACAAATTCCCTATTCTATTAATGCTACAGCACACGTTATGTCCAACAGCTGATCGGTACCTGCCGGTGTCTGTTGTAGGGTGTTTGCTGTATAATGGATATAGAAAGATATTTTATGGTTAGTGTCTCAATATACAGGTAAGTGGTGTGAACTTATGTAGTTTTGGCACATGTTATTATATACTGTAGCCTAAGTCAGAATTTTGAGCCAAAAATCTTTGAAATTGACTGCAAGATATTGAAGTATAGAGGTCATGAATTATAACATTCAATAAGCATGGGATGTTAATATATCTATATAACAAAAATTGATAAGAAAACAACAGATTTCATTTACTTTATGTATACACTTAAAAATAGTTGTCTGTACAAAGTTCAGTTTCTGTATGAATTTCTGCGATGAGGAGTTATTATCATTTACACTAATTATATTCAGACTATTGTCCTCATTTTGTTTATGTTATCATGTTTTATTTTTGCACCCTCCAGCCGTCGTTAGGTATATATTGATCTACAGGGAATTCTAAACTGAAGCTTTTAGTTAATCTATGGAGGTAGACTGTTCTCATTCCACTGCCCATGTTTAGAGATATCTCATCTAGTTCTTATTTTTAGTAATGCTCAGTTATTGCGAGCCTGTTCCCACTGAGTCCAAGTACACCCTGTCCGGTCCAGGGATTGAACTCATAATTGTTATCACCAAGTTCGTGAACCAACTCTTTAATCCACTTGTCCTGTCATGAATTTTTTATATTACTAGTTTAAAATAATTAATTGAAAAGTGCAAATAAATATTAAATAGTGTAAGTTAATTTTATACACTTACTATTAGGAGAAATGTATGCAAAGAAATCCAGACAATTTGTGAAAAATTGATACATTTGTATGCAAGATTTTCTTTGTTTAGAATTAACTTTGAAAAGGACTGTCAGAAATAACTGTCATAGCAGACTGTTAGTGATAGATTTTTTTCAAATTTGAAAAAAATATATTCCCCTTGTATTTTTTGTCCAATGAAAAGGTTGGCTTCTGCCCTTGTGGATTTATAGTTAAATGCTGTTTGAGCCACTTCCAAGTGTATATAAGAACACGGGTCAGCAGACAATGGCAGATGGGACTTAGACATCAGATGTGAAGGAGGTTGGCTGGCTGCAAAAGTTTTTGACATTCACATGTGAAAGTTGCTAGGAGAGCAAAAAGCTAAAAGGTTTCAGCATTTCTCAAGGACTGACAACTTCTACAAGGACAAAAAAAGAACCTTTAGACTGACCTTGCTGCTACCAACTACAAAATGGAAGCTCACAGAAAATAAAGAAATTTCAAAAATATCATTAAAGGCCCCATTGAAGTATGTGGGTAGCCAAGCAGAATTAAAACTGAAAGATATTTCAAAATATTTTTCCCAAAGATGCTTGTTGGATAAGCCAAAATAGGTTTTTTTTCTCTCTAAGTAATTTCTTCCTTTTTTCAAGTTTTTGGATCATGCTCTCAGGGTTTTTTTTTTGTTCATGATCTGAAAAGTTGTATTGTAAATCCTTTTTAGAGCCAATAATTTCTGTAATTAACAAAATTGCTTGCAAAACTTTAGAAACACACAAATTTCAATAGAAAGATCACTGGTGGGGATAATTCTGAAATATAGAATGAAGTCAACATGAATCAAAGTATAGACAAAGAAAAGAGATATCATAGAAGTGAAGAAAGGACAAAAGTGGAATTGGGTGTGACTCCCAGCAAGAAGAAAGAATAACAAATGTAGCAAAAGTTTGGTTGATTAGTATCCAATAGATATCAAAAGCAGTAGGAAAAACCAGACTAAAGATAGAAAGAAGAGATAGAGGAGTTTACTGGTAAGACATGGCAGAGAATAGCATAGTTACAGCTATTATGTAAGTTGTGGATGGTATGGAGGTTGTGGGTTTTGTGTCTATTTTTTAGGTGAATGTGTGTGTTCAATATATAAATAAAGAAAATAGAAGAAGCATACAAAAATACTTGGGTTTCTACTACAGACATTTATTTTCTTTTATGTTGACTGTATTGAACAAAGTTAAATTTTCTTGAATATATCCGTTTTCCTTTTTGGTTCTAGAATAATTTATGTGAAGAGTAAGCATAAGAAAGGGTAAAGATAGTTGAGTTGGCCAAATCTCTACTTCATGAGTAGGGCTGCTGAAAACATATCCAAACGATCTCATTGGAATGTGAAAATAGTTCAGTCATCAGTGGGCTGGGGAAACTAACATTCTCAGTGGAAATGCTATTACCATGTAGTTCTCATCTTGAAGCCAAGAGGAGAAAGAGAATAATTCTGTCCTTTCTGGAAATGGAGTCATAAAGTTGGACATGTGATCAGAAACCCTTTCTAGTTTCTTTATAACTTGCATCATGGCAAAACTTTTTTTTTTTCATTATTATTTTATTTATTGGTTTTATTTCATTTTTTCCACAAAGTAATTAGGAAATTATATATATATATCCCAGGTGCTACCCAGAAGTTAAATGAATTTGATCAGTATGTATGAACCAAATGTAGTAATTCTTTTGGTGCACCCTTTTATGAGCAGTACTCTTCGGGGAAAATGCTGTATACACATCCAAGGGGGCTTCTTTAACAAAGATGACAAAAAACTGATGTTAGGTCATGTAAATGTTTTCATGGTTTTAAAAGATTTTTTTTCCTGGGAGAAGAGAGAATATCCATTCTCTTATCCTGAATATTAAAAAAAGGGACCTACAACAACAAACAAGACCCAAAACTATTACGAGAAATTTGAAAGGGAAAAACATTTATTACATTGACATGAAACAATACAACAAAATACAATTTTTCCAAAAAAGTCTTGCACAAAAATTTCCTTTCATGTACCTTATTAAGGACAAGGCAAGATAACAAAATTATAAAAATTATTGGTTCCAAAAAATATTTACAAGACAATTTTTCAAATCATGAAAGAAAACTTGAGACGGTGATATGAAGACTATTGAAAAAAAGGAAGAAATTACTCTTAGAAAAAAAATGCACCCGCCTAATAGATAAACAAATGACTTGTCTTAGTTTTTCCCACAAGAGTCTCTGGGAAGTTTAATGATATATCTGCAATGTCATTCAATCTTCTTTCTGCTTGGATCCCACATGGTTAACTGGAGCTTTTAACAATATTTTTGAAATTTCTTTTCATGGTTGGCTTAAAGGTTCTCTTTGTTCTTTTTTGTTGGTGTAGTTTTTAAGAATGTCCAAACCTTTTTGCCCTTTACTCTGCTGATAACTTTCACATGATTAAAACCCTTCTACAGCTGGCTGGCCTGCTTCATATCTGATGTCCAAGTCCTTCTCCTGCTTCCTTTTTGCCAGCCAACCTCCATTGCATATGATGTCCAAACCCATTCTGCTGGAGCCAGCAAGCCTCATCTGTCACATGTGATGTATCACACTCTTCAGCTGTTCATTCATTGACTCATCTTAAATATCATCAAACAAAGCTCAAATGGACCTCAACTTTAACTTTACAAGGGCATACTTTTCATTGAACAGAAAATGCAAGGCGAATATATTTTTCTAAATTAGAAAAAATCTATCACTGACAGTCTACCAAGATTGTTATTTTTGGAGGCCTCTTTTCGAACCAATTCTAAATGAAAAAACTTTTAACACTCAAATGAAACAATTTTAATAAACCCTCCGGCTTTTCTTTAATACACTTCTCCCAAAAGTAAGTGTATAAGACAAACCTAGGCTATTTAATATTTATTTATTCACGCTTTATAATTAATTATTATTTTTAATTATTTTATAATATTAACTAATAGAAAATGTATAGTTTAATAAGTAAATAAATATTTGAGTAAAAGTGAGTAATTTCCCTTTATTCACTCTTCATCATTGCTGCCATTACAAAATGGTGCCTTTGTATACTTTTTTGAGGTTTCCGTTTCAGGGAAGGTTTTTGTAACAGCTTTGGGGAAACGCATTTTTAACAGCTTTGTAGTTTAGTTTATGATTGGTAATTAGAAGTTAATCCATAATGGAACCGCGTGGTAATGAGGAGCTTTTTGACGCCGGAGTTTCGGCCGATACTGCTACCGGTCGGTCTACAACAGGAGCAAGCAGCGAATCTGTTTCTGCTTCGGACAGATCTTTGGCTCAACAATCACCAAGCACAAGTTCTAAAGAAAGTGCTGGTTCTCCATCAAAATCACTGTGTTCATCCACGTCTACATCATCTGAAAATGTTCCTGGGGCTACTGCTTCATCTTCGGGTAATATACCACACCCAGCGATTTCAATACCCCCTCCAGAGCCGATTACTGTGAAGGTAGGTACAATTGATGTAGAGAGAATGTTGCTGATGATGTCGACATGTTCTCTCTACCTTTTGTGAAGTGATGTTAAAATTATTTGAGGAGACATTTCACTGTTATGAGTGTAAGGATAATTTATTTCTGCCATAAAACGTTTGATTATCATTTTTTTTTCTTGTATAAAGTTGGATAAAAAACTTTGACTTATGAGTCATAAAGAAGCTGCAAGTTTTTCCCAATTTACTAGAGACGTAGTTTTTTTTTTAATCTTGTAGAAAGAAAAAAAAATAGATACTCAATTTAACATTGATAATGAATGTGTCTTCCTAAATCTTTGTTTCGTTTCAACTTTCGATAATATGAGCAGGCAACTAAACATTTAATACTGAATGTCACTTGGAAAATAGCTTTCTTTCACTAACAGTAAGTAACTGTTTTGATAAACAGAATCACTTATGACATTCTAACAGGACGATTGAACACACTTCGAATGTTAATAGGTGTATATGTACAATAGTATCTAAAAATTGAAGTTGTTTTGAAAATGATTTCCTTATGAAAATTTTTTTTTTTTGGTTGGACTTTTTTAAAGACCAAGAAAGTCTGTCAGTAAAAGTGTAATAATTTATTTAAGTCGTCATGTATTTGTAGTAGAAGATGGGGGCGGGGGAGGACAATACTTGTTTTTATTAAAAATAAAATGATTCATGGCTTGCTTTCCTGTGGGGGGATGTTTTATTTACGTAATAACTCTTCTTCATTGAATTTATTTTACAAACTTTTTATTTACTTTTAAAAAAAATAGTTCAATTTTAAGTTTAAGCCTGTTCTGTTCTTGAAAAACAATAGTGACATTTTTTAAAAATCCATTACTTTGAACGAATGAAAAGAACCAAAAAATATCTTAAAAACTTCACAGTTTGAGATTTCATGTAACTATCATTCAGTCAGTTGTCATTTATTATTGTTTTTCACTTTCACATTATTTGTTTATAGGTAGATAAAAATAAGTGCTTTAAAAGATTTATGTTTTGTTTTTGTTTAATTTTTTACTCAAGTTAAACTTTAATTTTTTAATTATTTCAGCTTACTTTTTAAAATTTCATTTTTTTTTTTTCACTTTATTTATTTTAGCTATTAATAATGGTTTTTTAAAGAATTTGTTTTATTTTTATTATTTGATAAAAAAAACAATGCCAAAACATTATACACAAAGAGACTTTAAAAAATAATTAACAGTTCTTATTGTCATCAATTTTTTTGTATATTATTTTACATTTATTTTCAATCCAATTAATTTGAGAGTATTCACTATAATTCCCTAGTAATTTTGATTTTGTGAAATGCGACAGCTTTTCTTTCTTTAACTTTGATCTTAAAAAACTTCTGGAAGGGAAAAATATAAAATAAAACTAAATTAAAAATATTAGAAGTATTGTTTACCAATTAGGACAAATTTAGAAAGCAAAATTCCAATTTTATCTTAGGAGTATTCTATTTATATTCAACATTTTTTTTCAGTGCTGTCATTTAATGTTGAGAATTGAATTGGGTCTTTTTGGTATGAAATATTGGAACTCTAATAAAAATGAATTTGCCAAATGGTACTGAACAAGAAATAAATTTTGCCTTTTTTTATTTGAAATTTAGTCAAAAATGTTTTTGTAGATCCCATAAAAGAAATCTTACTTAAACCAAGTTACACTTTCAAGGTCCACTCATTTTGTTCACGTGTAGATATTGTCATTTAGATAATTGAAAAATAAAGATCACACATCTCAACATGTGCTAAGAAGACCAATTTAAAAAAAATAAACAACCTCAAGACATTTGTAAAAAAAAATGAGTTATAAAAACAAAATTTAATTTTATGATGCCTGTAGAAATATTTATTTTCAATTAATCAAGAAAAGAGGTTTTTATGATTTTGAGATGTTGGATTTTAAGAAATATACTCTTTCAATTAGGTGTGGATTCTGAAAATACACCTGTACATTAACAAAATTAGCTAATTATTGTTTTTTATATTTTGTGAAACACTCAATTCCTTTGGTTATAAAATGATTTATTTCCCTTACCTCAAAGAATAATTACAATTCATATTTGAAATGGGTAAGTACAAGCCAAACTAAAATTTTGCATTCAGTTAAAAAAAATATATTTGTCAAAAAAAAAATTTCAATAAATAAAATATATTATTGCATTATTCAAATTTTTTTTTGTCATTTATAATATTTAGTTTTACTTTCAAGCACATTCCAAAAGATTGCTTTTCTCTGTACTATGACTAGTTGTGTCCATGTGCATTTTTTTTTTTGGTGGGGGGTTATTCTATGAAGATAAAATAAGCTATATATATATATATAACTTATAATATAGGTAAAAATGTGAAAAAATATTTGGACAGTCTTAGTGTTTGTAAAAAAAATGATGCCCTGTGGTCAGGTAAACAAGGTAACATTAATGACAAGCAAATCAAGACATTACCTGAGAATAGTCAACATTATCTCTTTCTATAAAAGGCAGGATGTGTGTGTGTGTGTGTAACGAATGCACGGCCGCAATTTTCAACAGATTTGCACCAAAATTTACATGCACATGCTCCAAGTTAGAGGAAAGGTCAAGACTGACTTTGCATTTCCCAACTCCCATCGATAGTTGAAATAATCAATATTTTCATGCTTCTACGGCAGTTTTCATGTAGTTTGCGGTTATTTTCTACTGGCCAGAGTGAGAGCCTATAGCTGGCTGCCACGATTAGGCAGGAAGATTCTATTGGCCAGCGTGAGAGCCAACAGCTGACTGACACAAATGTTAACTAGCATGTTAGTATGCAAAAAAAAATCGATAACTGCATTCGTCACAAGTGGGAAAAATTTAAATCTGCATGGCACTTTACTCCAATTGGCTCATTTGCTTGCTTAAACTCAACTTTGATTCTGATTCCACAGAACTGAGTTGGGTGTGAAAAAGTATTTGTTGTTAATATTCTTTTTTCATTTTGTTTTTCCAGTTACGAGTCCTTTTTTAAAGTTGATCGTTTTGTATTTATTTTGTTTAGTTCTTTTTTCATAACATTTAATCTTTAGTAAAGAGCTTAGAAAAAATTTGCAGTGTGAAATAGACAAGAAGTAAGGCATGTAGCAACATCAGCATGGCAAAGGGCACTCCTTTAAAGGCAAGGAATGGCAAAAATATTTTAAGTCAAATGATAGTGATTGCTGTACGAGTCGTACGATTTTTGAATCAAGCACGGGCAACGCCGGGCCATGCTGCTCATATACTATAAGAAGGTAGGCAAGATAATGAAAATATTCAAATAAAGCAGTGAAAATCAATTTGAACCATTTTGCTTATATCACTTGCTTTGATGTGTGGCTTCCATATAAGTGAATCAAGCCTATTGAACAGTATTTCATTTTTTTTTTTTTTAAACAAATTGCAATGGGTAGTGAAAAGTGGATACTTTAAAATAATATAGAGTACACGGGATTATAGTATAAGCAAAATGATCCACCATTAATTGTGCCTTCATTTAAATAAAGTTTATTCTCTGTATATGGTTGAATCGGGAGGATGTCCTCCATTTCTGGTGAACTGAATGATTAATTTAAACAAATACTACTTTCAATTATATTAACTGAAGGCAGTAATTAATGAAAAGTGTTGCAAATTAGTTAATAATGTAATATTCCTTCAGGATAACACTAAACATCTTTCTTTGGTGATCAAGTTGCCTGGTCACTTGTCCCAGCTTGGCAGAGATTTTCACTCTTCCACCATATTCAACAGATATTATTCAAGTCTTTACGGAATCATTTAAATTAAAAAACAAAAATTAAATTTACTGGAAGAATTTGAGAAACATAAAAATTTCCAGGAAAATGGAATTATGAAATTGTCTGAATATAGAACCTAGTGAACAAAAGGATAAATATTTTATTCAATAATATTCATGTCAAGAACACACTTTTATTTTTACTTAATAGAGAGAATAAACATTTTTTAGGGTAATATATGTAATAGAACTGAAACTAGACAATTGTTTTTTTCATTTCATAAACATTGTTAAAGTAGCCAAGCAAATAATTCGATTAAAAGAATTCATGACATTTCCTAATTTCACCAGATTACTTAAATTAATTTATTCTAACCAAAATGTTTACCTTCTTCTAAAAAAACAACTTTGAAGTACTTTTGATTTGAATGGAATCACTTTCTTAGTTTTAATTGAGTTGCAAATGCATCCTGTATTTGTTAATGTCATTCAAAATATTTGACCAGTATTTGATAGTAATTTTTGATTTTGGTTTTGCATGACTTGCATTGAATTGTTAAAAATACTTCATTTTTATCATTTATAAATTAATAAGATTTGCTACAAAGAAACCATCTTTTACTTGTTGTTAAGACTGATGTTTATTAAATGATGATTAGGTGGAATTTATTAGCATATTTGTTTCTGATGTGTTGTTTTAAACTGGCATCTTTATTTTATCACAATACTTTGACCAATTTGCAGTCGGGCTTTCACAGTTTTGACAAGTTGTTGTTATACAGTAAATCTTGAGTTTTGTTGGTTACTTTATCCTTATGCCTTCCCAACAGGGCCAGTGCAGGGGTTTCATGGGCACCCACTGAAAATATGATATCACCTTGAATCTACTACATCTCAATTTTCATAAGGTAATATTCATATAAAATATAAATTTTATTGTAACCTAATATCTAGATACTAATTAGAGACCTGTCATAATAGATAATTACATTTTAAATAACTCAACAATGTTTTGTAGCATTTTTTAACCTAAACTTGAGATTTTCCTTGTTAAGAAGTTGAATTTTAACACATTCAATATTAAGGATAAAAATTATTGAATTTTATATAGTGTTTTTTGAGACAACATGAGCAAAACAAATTCATGAATTTGGACATAAAAGGAAAACCCCAGAATGACATCAAAATCTGAAAAAATTTTTATTGTTTAATAGTTGTTTAGTTTGTAATGTATATAAATGTAGATAGAAAAAAGCAAATGTTGATTAGATATCAAGGGGTCACAAAGCACTACCTAGGGACCCTAGTCAGAGTTGCAACATCAAGTGTGTTCAGGGGTTGATGCACTAACTAGCCCTGCTTCCCAAGGTGTATGTCACATATATAGTAATTTTCAAGGAATGTTGAATGAAACCTTTATTTCATCCAGGAGGGAGCATAATCTTTATGTATTATTACATCTCTGATTTCTTTAATGCATGAGAGTGATTGAAATTCTTTTTTTTATTCCTTTGGTTATGCAGACACTCTCAAGCCATGGAATATTAGAGCTTTTAAATCTCTAATTAGAAATTCCCATGTGTTGTTAATGTCTATACTAGATTTACAAATTGTATATTTCAAGTACAACATACATAACAATTTTAATGGCTCCCATTGTTATTTCTTGTATATTGTTTTAACTTCATTCTTTTGGTAGTGCTTTTGTCTCTTCTGTACATGTCCTGCTAGTCTTGGTTTCACAATCACTACATGGACTATCCTTATTTTAGTTGTTGGTGGTTTATTCGTTTTAGTATTATTTTCTCATGTAGATTGAACTGTACTGAAGTGGCTATGTAGATTGCTTGGTTATTTGATTTTGTTTAGCGGCATATCAACCTCTTTGGGTTATTTAATGCCAAAAACTAAATATTTTTAAAATAATTTTATGGCTTCAATTAAATATATTTTGAACGCTATTGTATGCCTTCAATTACAGATAAAATGTATTGTTGGTCATTTTATGATAAATATGTATTGCTGCTATTTTGTTTTCTTAGATAAAAATATATTTTTATACTTTCATAGTGTTTTGGGAGTTCACTATTTATCCATAGCTAGGACCCTAACAGGTGCTACCACCCCAGGTCAGTGTGTAACAGCAATTAAGAGGTGGTTCCATATTCCTCAGAATCTTCAATCTCCTGATCATAGGCCTTGCTGCTGGATGTAGTATCATCATACTCAGGTCTAGGCTATTTACAGAGCTGTGGTTTCTGATTTTTTTTTAATATAAATTCTCTGAATAAAACTTGAACTTTACATCTTTAGTTCTATTTTAGAAATTAAACTCAAAAGAACAATTGTCTAATAAAAATAATAATAGTGTTAATCATAAAATTTGTTGTTTTATTCTATTAATTAAACTTTTTTTTTTTTAAATGTTAATATGAATATAATTAGTTTGACAATCTTGGTTGATGAATGTTTATATATATTTTACTAACCCATTTTTCTTTTTCTTAATTGGATGACCTATTTTTCAGACTTTTTTAATGATCAGAAAGTCCAGTGAAATTATCAGAAAATAAATAAATTGAATATCTCTTTCTTTACTAAAATCATTCCACTTAGTCTCATGAATACTGTTCTAATTTTACTTGTTCATCATGAACATAAATTTATTTTAGATTTGGTTTCAAGTGTTGTTTTCTTTGTTTAAGTTAGTTTAATAAGAAATATTCTGCATTTGTTTTATCTAGATCTATTATTTTTATACTGTTCTAATTTTACTTGTTCATCATGAACATAAATTTATTTTAGATTTGGTTTCAAGTGTTGTTTTCTTTGTTTAAGTTAGTTTAATAAGAAATATTCTGCATTTGTTTTATCTAGATCTATTATTTTTATACTGTTCTAATTTTACTTGTTCATCATGAACATAAATTTATTTTAGATTTGGTTTCAAGTGTTGTTTTCTTTGTTTAAGTTAGTTTAATAAGAAATATTCTGCATTTGTTTTATCTAGATCTATTATTTTTATACTGTTTTAATTTGGAAGTTACTCTTCTGAAACAATTGAAATGTAGAGAGGAGGTTTCTGCTTTTAAATATTGATATAGTAGATCATTGCAAAAGTTTGTTCCTGATTAGAAAATTAAAAGCAAGATTTTACATAGTCACAAAAATACATTTATTAGTCAAGTTCATAGTCTCCATTGTTTTTAACAACAGCCTCCTATCATTCTACAAGCTTCTTGTTGCTGTTTTTATTGTCAAGAAGGTTGTTAGGTAGTTTTTGGCTGACTGTAGAGTCAAATTTTTTGTCATTTAAATTGTTCTGTAGAGACCAGAACAAATGAAAATCTGAAGGAGGCAAATCAGGAGAATATGGTGGGTACTGGAGGGTTTCCCATTTCAACTCTCTAAGTTTCTGCAAGGTCTATTTTGCAACACGTTTTATGTTGTGGAGTAAAATAGCACCTTTTCATTTTGCCAAAATTGAGGTGTTTTTTTTTTTTTTTTTTTTTTTTTTTAGTAGCTGCATTGAGATTGGTGAGTTGATTGCAATAATTCTTTGCAGTTATTGGTTCACAGGCTGGAAGCCCCTTTCTTATTTCACCTCAAACTCTGGTTTATTCTTCACAATATTCATCAATGTCGAAATGTCACCCAGAGCATGGTTGGTTGATTAGGTTAAAATCAGCCTGAAAAGAAATCTACCAAACCACTTTTTGACTATCTGATAACTGAAGCACGATCCAAATAAACATTCTGAATGTTGTTGGCGTTATTTTTTTTTGTTTTTTGTTGCAGTTCCTACACTTACTCCTTTCTGAAATCCATAGAGCATAATATAGCAAAAGTGCAACTTTTCATCCTTTATCATTAAGGCATTCATTTGTAGACCAAAAGTCAACATTCAACAACGTTTTCATTGTAACTGAATGATGCACGGTTTCAATTTGGAACATACCAAAAATCCATTGTCAATTTGCAGTCATTTTATATTAACAATGAAAGATTTGATATTATTTCCAGACTTTTGCCTCCTACTATAATTTACTTATAAATCATTTTTATTAATTTTTATTTTTATGGACATTATTATTAATAATAGTAGTAGTAGAAGCATCACACTTAAAAATGCTGGAAATGAAAATGTCTTTTAAACTAAATTTTCATTATTTATTTACAATAAGATGTCATCTTAACATTGGTATTTTCATGTATTTGTGTAAATTTTACATTAAAGCCCATATGAAATCTGAGATTTTAACATCTGGCATGTATAACAGTGGGTTCTTCATTAATAATTTAGCTATTGGTTCACTAACAATACAAGATTATTATTTTTTTTTTTTGTAATCATTTCACCCCAAGCAAGGCAACAAAGCCACTAATACACAGGGGTTACCAAGTGTGAAAGAATTTAAGAAAAACATTAAGGAGCAAGAACAATAAAAGAGAAATTTAGAAGACAGAAGATAACAATTGGCATTGAATTTAAATTTTTGAAGATCAAAGTTGAATGGAGAGCAAGAAGCCAGAAGAGAGTTCCACAAGTGAGAAGTGCGATAGAAGAAACTGTTAACATAGAACTTACATTTACATGTAGCTATTTCAACTGCCAATCTAGTAATGCACTTAAAGACTGAGTATCATAGGAGAGTTCAGCAGAACAATTACCATGAAAGTATTTATAGAAAAGGCACAGGGAAGCTACATTATGTGGGGAGGTGACTGAAGCCAAGATGGCAAGTCAGCACCAATAACATTGCAGATAAAATACTAATAAGTATTTAAATACACAGCAAATTCTACTTGAGGTTTAGGTTTAACTATAATTTTGCTCTTAAGTCTAATTTACTGGAATTGATCTCATATAATTTGTTGGCTTTTGCTATGTTATGGGGACTGACAAAGTTACTGCCAGTGATTGTAAAGCTCATCTTCCTTGCTCAAACAGGTATAAATTAATCCTTTTTATCATTGCTTTAAAGAGAGAATTATTCTTATGAGCTATGAGCTTGCTACTAAATAAGGTCTTTCTCTTAATGTGGTAACTATTTATTTATAAAATCATTATTTACAGACAGATTGTCTGCATTTTACGAGCAATAGACTCACCCACACAGGTTATATAATCTGTGACTTAACTCCCTTATTTTATTTTGTAGCTGTGTTTGATTTCGTTAAATAAAACTTAGTACTTCTACTTCTGTTATGTGTTTTGTTTTACTTATCACACCTTGTTGTTATCACAATGTTTCAGCTGTTGTGTCTTCTGGCCTACATCAGGTGCTTTTTGAACCAGGTAACCTTCAGGGAATTTCAAACTTTTTATTGAATCTATGGAGTTAAACTCTTCTCACTCTGCTTCCCATGTTTAGTTCTTCTTTACTACTGCTCAGTTATTGCTTGCCATTTCCACTGTGTCCATGTACACACTATCCAGCCCAGGGATTGAACTCACATTTACTATGTCATCAAAGTTTGATGAGATGAGTGAGCCATGGCTCTTTTCAACAAATAAATCAATTCTAGAAATGGTTTCAGAGAGATAAATGCATATGTCATTTTCAGTTGACAGTTTTGCATGAAATTTGATTTTGATCATACACATAACTGAAAAACTTTGATCTCAATGGTAATTGGATAGAAATAGAAAAAACTTTCCACCCTTCATATACAGATGGGCATGATTTCAATATGATATGCTAAGAGAGAGATATCAAAAAGGCATTCAGAAATTTTACAAATTCATCTTGCAAATTGGCTGAATGAGATTGGTGTTTAATTTGAAAATCATTTCTAATGAATTGATAATCAAATTCATTTATAGCAGGGATATACAAACCTAACTGATCACATAGTGAAACTAAATGCTTGATGTCCTGTTAGTGATTTTTTTTTTTTTCATTGTAAAAAGGGCCAAAGTGACAAGAGTATGAAACTTAAACATATAATCCTTAAACTTCTTGGGTACACATATCCCAGTTTGATAGTACATATGGCAAAATCTTGCCTCACTAGTATATATTATAGTATAGAAGACTAAAAATCCAAAGGTTGTTTGCTTCTACAACTTAGAGAAAATCACTTCAATGAATTTGTGAAACTCAGTACTCCCTCTTTTTTGCTATTATTATATGATTTTTATATTTTTACATTGAAAACTCACGCTTAAAATGTTGCTGGAGTAACTATTGTAGAATGTAGTAGATAAAGATTTACCAACTACATTCTAACAATATAGTAATTTATCCTCTGAAATAGTTTTAGTGGTCAGAAATTACAAGAAAACAACATGTATTGCACAAACAACTTGTCACTTACAGAAATGTTAAACAGTGGTCATCATTAAATGTATTACTAAGTTACTCCCAGAAAATAACTAATATGATGGGAAGTTTATTAATTTTACTGAAGATATGCTTGAATAACATATTTTTAAAAAAAAATTAGGTAATTATTTTTATTTTTTATGTAGCCAATTTGGTTTTAGGAATTGAGAACATAAATAAAAAGTTAAAGCAATATTCAAGATGAAAAATAAAATTATAAATAAAACTGGTTATATCATCTTTGCTATGTCTCTAGCAGGCATACAACCATTTGACATTCTGATTTTATAAAACAGATGTTTGTGTGTCTGTGTGTGTGTATGCTATTTATGCACATCCACATTTCTCGACCAAATTGTGCACACATTGCAAATTTACCAAGGTAGGTAAAAACCAATTTTTCAATCTCTAAAGGGTTTGGCAGAAAAATCAATAAAACTGGAGGGTACAACTTTTTGCAAAAACCAAGGCAAAGTTACATGTGAACAAAATTTTTACTGGATGACCTGATATTCTTTGCATTTAAGGCAAAACGTAGCTCATGTTATGAGGCTCATGTAGAGTGCTTAATAGTTTTCTTACAGCATTAGCTTCACACAAAAAATTGTGAAAAACTGAAAAAAATTGGGGTTTTTGAATAACTTCCACATTTTTTATCCAATCTTCTTCAAGCATGTTGCAAAAAGAAATGCCATCATGCAAGAAATAGTGTGGTTTTAGTCCTGCTCGTATCCTCGCATATATTGAAAAACCAAAATAAACTGTTCAAAAAGCCCGTTTTTGGGCCATAACTCCCTGGTTTTTCATCCGATGCTTTCCAAATTTGCCATCTAAATTACATATAACATACAAATTGTCTTGTGTGAATGTTTGGTTTAGATTATTTCAGTTAAGTGAACGAAATCTGTGACAAACTAGGTCCAAAATAGGCTTTTACCATCTAGCCAGTAGTTTCTTCAGATGATTCCATCCTAAATTTTCATTTGTACAACCTTTGCTGCAAAGATTGTTTGAAAAGGATTATTGAAGCGTTAAAAGGGGAAAAGTTAAAAAAAAAACATATATTAACCCCAGCTTTGCAGTAAATGTGTGAAGAAGGAGGGGGGCATTCATGCACTTGCAGTTGAATCAAGTTCTGGTGCTTCATCTCTGTTTTTGTTTGATTATTAGATTTGTGAACAATGCCATACTAGTTGAAAGACATTGAAATAATTTAACCCCGAGCAACAACCACACAAAAAGGTTTTATCAATGGGATTTCTTTATTAAGAACAATCAAACACTTGTGAAGATGAGGGGGGAAGTAGAGTATACCAATGGATGATGCATGCAGGCAGACATTTCTAGATGTGTGTGCAGTTATACAATTACAGCCAGGTACCTCAGCTAATGTGTGTGTATGTGTATATATCTAAATTATGTTATAATTTTTTAATAAATAATTATATATATAGGAAAATACTTAGTACTTGCAGACAGGTTTTGTAATTTGACTTTATCAAGGCAAGTGATGATAAAAGCAGCAAAGGATAAGTACTATTTTCTGATTGTCTATTTTATTCAGAGAACTTTAACAATATTGTTGACATGAAAAATAAAAACACACTCTTAGTCAAAAAAAAAAAAAAGAAAAATTTACTAATATCCAAAAAGAGGCTTACACAGAAGCATCTTAAAAATTTTTGAATTTCATGTAACTGCAAAACATTTGCTTTTGTTTATAACTTTCACTGATAATGTCAAATGATGAAATTTGCTGGCAAGGACTAAGTAGTATTTTACAATTGACTATTTTATTCAATTTGTCTTCTCTACAGATTTATTCTGAGAAATTTAATACATGCACCATATATATATATATATATATATATATATATATATATATATATATATATATATACACACACACACACACACTGTGGAGGGAAACAAATATTCGTACATATACAAATTTTTGATTTATTGTATTTCCTACTAATGAATAAACATACTTTTCATATAATTAACTGTACACAGATTCATAACTAAATATGCATAGAAAACAGTAAAGTTTCATTTAATAGAAATCCTATTTATCCATTTTAATGGGTGAAAACAGTATTCGTACAATGCAAGTTTCAGATTTTAAAACTTTTAATACTCTCAATTATTCAAGTGGAATATTCTAGAATATTCCAATAATGTTATCAGTAGTTATTTTTAGCCTAAAAAATACAAACAGAACATTCTGTAATTGATATTTGTGCAAGGAGGTTATCATCATGGCAAGAGGTAAAGAATTGACAAATTTGCAAAAGGAACTGATTGTTAAGCTCAGGAAAGATGGTTAAAGTTAGAGGAAAATCTCAGACAACCTGGATATTCCATTTACTACCATTAGTTCATTCATTACAAGATATAAAAAAATCAAAACTATTGAAAACCAAAGAACAGGTGCTCCAAGGAAGATTTCTTCAAAATCTTTGAGGAAATTTATGTGTCAAATTAAACAAAATCCAAAGGTTATTCATCAAGGGTTGCAGGATGATCTGCTTTCATCAGGAATCTGTGTCACTAAACAGACAAGAAGCAATGAAATTCATAGCAACAATCTAAAGTCATGCTCCCCTCGGAAAACTCCACTGCTATTGAAAAGAGATGTCGGGTTGAAAATCGTATTGGGAAAGTCTTATGGACATACAAAACCAAAATTGTTTGGACGTAATTCTAGAAATCATGTATAGTGGAAAGATGGTGATGCATTCAAACAAAAGAACACAGTTCCAGCAGTGAAATTTGATGGTGGCAACATCATGGTTTGGGGATGTTTTTCTGCAAAAGGTACTGGCTTAATGATTTCAGTTGAAAATCTTGAACTTCCTTCTGATTGGATCTTCCAACATGATAATGATCCTAAGTACACTGCAAAATCTACAAAGAAATGGCTTGCTGAAAATAATATGAATATTCTGAAATGGCCAAATCAGTCCCCACATTTAAACCTATTTGAGAATGTGTGATGTTATTTGAAAATTCAAATCCAATTGAGAGCTCAACAAATATCCCAGTTCTGAAGGTCATATGTGAATAACAAAATAACTAAAATTTGCAAAACATTGAACTACAAGAGAACTACTGCTGTAGAAGTGAATAATGTCTATTTTACAAAGTATTAAATGAAGATTGTATTTTTTTGCATTGTATGAATACTTTCTTCACCCAATAAAATGGATAAATGGGATTTGTGAATTAATTATACTGTATATAAATGATTAAGTACAAAAATGCTGATGAATTATTGAACCAACAAAATGAACTTATCTTCAAGTGTAGACATAAGAACTGTTTTAACTGTTTTAAAATTCTCTAATATTAATTTTGGAGAATTTTATACATGAAGTGTTGGATATTTTTTATGAGTACTAACATGTATGTATACATGCATTCACAGTGTTTTTGTATATATGATCATTGATGTGGTTTTCTTGCCTACATCAATTATTAGGTTGGTGCAAAAATAATGTTGTTTTCTCACATGAATTTGAACGTCAAAAAACGACATTATTTTTGCACCAACCTAATATAATCTTAAATTATTAATTAATTTTATTTTCTTTATCTATAATTTTATTATTATTTTTATTATTATCAACATATATTTATATGTGTGTGTGTGTGTGTGTATATATATATGCTAAGAAGAATTTGGTAATCTGTATAGGTAGTTCCAAAAAGGATGAAATCCTGAGAGCTCAATGTAAATCCAGAGCTAATAATTTAAAGGAAAAACAGACCACTTTAAGACTCCATGTAATAATTTATTTCGCCAAGCCCTTTATTAAAGGACACTGGCTCACCAGACTCCACTTCCAAACGGTGAAATGATAAATGAAAGTTGAAATGAACCTATATACTTTTGACGGATAGTATTAAGTTTATGTAATTTAACAGAGAGGGAAATGAGGTGTAGTGTGAGTGACATGATCGAATTTAGAGAGGGTTTACTTTAATATTTTTATCTATCATACTTGGTATTAAGGTGGGGGGCAGACATTGACCTATTTAATCGGTTAGCTTAACGGAAGTGATATATTGAGAGGGAAGGGGGAGAAGAGAAACAAAGAAGGGAGGGGGAAGTAGAGAGAAAGAAGCTATCAATAAGTTTTGCTAAGCGACAGTAGTTGGATTTAGCATTTTTTGTAAAAAATATTTTAATGTTTGATAGTAATTTAATTTTTTAAATCACCAAAGAAATTAAATTGATATTTAAATTGAAATTTAAAATTCTAACTCTTTTAACAAGTAATTTAGGGATTTAATATTATTTAAATAGTATATTTAAAAAAGCATTCATAGAAAGTACATTAAAACCAATTATTTAAATTATAACAGTTATATTAATCTTTCAATATTGTAAATGATTGTTAAGGCAACATCTCTATCAGTTTGAGTCTAATTCATTAATATAATTTAAGACTATTTTTAGAGATAGATATATATATATATATATATATATATATATATATATATATATATATATATATAATGCCTTTGCATTTTTAAGTTTTTAGTTACTTAAATAGTCCTCTAATTATCTCTTTATTAATTTAATCAAAAAAATTTTTTTTTAATTTAAAATTTTTTTAATGAATTCCTTTTTTTTAAATTGATGCTATTTCTTTATAGTGATGTTAAATATTTTAATATTTTTATTATCATTATTATTATCAGTTTGTAATTGTGACGGTTATAATGCAATGATGATGGTTTCGCTGCTTAAAATGACTAGACAATTTCAATGTATTTATTTTGAATATGATCACACCCTTCCCCACACTATTTCTTGTCAAGTCCTGGAAAAAAATATATTTTGTGTCACCGTCAACTGGCTTAACTCTTTTCCTTTCCCTTTCTCTCTCTCGCTCTCTTTCCCTTTCCCTCTCTCGCTCTCTTTCCCTTTCCCTCTCTCGCTCTCTTTCCCTTTCCCTCTCTCGCTCTCTTTCCCTTTCCCTCTCTCGCTCTCTTTCCCTTTCCCTCTCTCGCTCTCTTTCCCTTTCCCTCTCTCGCTCTCTTTCCCTTTCCCTCTCTCGCTCTCTTTCCCTTTCCCTCTCTCGCTCTCTTTCTCCTAAAAAAAAAAAGAAAAACCTTATATTGAAATCTTTCTCCCTCTTTCTTTCCGCTTTTAATATTTTTCTTTTTTTATCTCTCTCTCTCCCTTTTTTTTTTTGTTTCCTTGTCTTTGAATAAATTAAACTCACTCTGTTCTTACATTGAATTTATATCCTCCTTGGAATTATTCTTACTAACCATCAAGTAATATATATATATATATATATATATATATATATATATATATATATATATATATATATAGTCTCTTTTTACAAAAATTCCAGCCTTGGGTGAGCCCCAAAAAGTTAGAGATATTACTGAAAAGAGAGAAAAAAAAAAAATCTCCTTGAATTGTTACACAGGTGTGTGTGCTTGTTTATATATATATATATATATATATATATATATATATATATATATAGTTTTGACACAAGGTTTATCTTGTCCAGGAAACCGTTATATTTAAAATAGCAAAGTGCTCAATTCACAGTTAAAAAGAATTGAAAGTGCAGAGCTAGTTAATATATACATACACACACACACACACACACACACACACACACACACACATTTGGGGGTTTGTTCCACAGAACAGTGATTTGCTCAAGTGGGACCAATAGAATATGAATAGAATGAAGGTGGTTTGTTACAATGTGTGTAGCATGGTGGATCCTAACCTTGTAGATTAGAACTGGTGGAACTAAGGAATGTAGTTCATCTGAATACTTTCCATGGATCTACTGATAGAATAGTGAGAAGCTTGCAACATTTCATCTATGAGAAAGTAGTTGTAGTGAAGAAAATAATTTGTCGCCCACAATGAAGCAGGGACTGGAAAGTGAAGACTGAGTAGCTCCTGTCCATATATGGCAGCAGTACTCTATTTTATACCTGATCTTGTAAAGGTAGAGTATAGCAAGAGATATATACTGGAGCTGTACAGGGGGACCATTTTTCCAGCATCTTTAGCAGTAGAGTTCCACTTGAGGTTTGGGTTGATTTTAAGTCTCAATAGGTGCTCTAGGCATGGGGCTTCCCTGAGAGAACATCTGTTCATTGTGATTGGTGGGAATTCTGGGTCCTATTAGCAATGATGGAATGTCACTCACTAGTTTGGTTTTCAAGGTATTAGATGTGACCTCCCTCCCATGGAGCTGCTACAGCTATGTTAGAGGAGAGATCAGCTGCCAAGTTCTGGTCATCTACAGTTTTGGAGGTGAAAATGATGATATAAATTATCTAAGGACTTGTGCTTATAACTAATATTAAGCACTACAAAAATGAATTTCTCGACAGTGTGCCTGTTCTGGGGGAGGGGTAACAGATATACAAAAAAAAATATAAATATATAAATCCAACAAATATCTCATTTTTTGCAAGAATTTCCATATCAATGTGTTTTTCACTGCAAGAAGATGCTAAAATTTCCCATACAAATTTATGGTCACTTGCTTATGCAAGAAAAAAAAATTACCCAAACTTTGAGGGCTCTAAAAAGGATAAAAAAAAAAATTTAAATTTAATAATCAAAAAATCCTTTGGTCTTTCCTCTTCTTAATAATAAAGATTTTGACAAAGCTTTGTTTTGGGGTACTTTTTTTCTATGTATGCTCATTTTTTAGCACTTCTTTGGAGGTACCTACTTATGTTTTATCTCATTTAAGAATGAATAAATGACGAACCTCCAAAGAGAAATGCTTACTGCTTCTTGCCTATTACTGACAATAATTGTCAGAGCTATTCTTAATTAATCTTATAGTGTACTAACTTGTCATAATTGTTATTTCTAACAAACATATTTTCTCTTACCCTCCCAAAATATTAAAAAAGATATAAATTGTAAATAAATTTATCAAATTATTATTCAATAATATTTAAGAAATCCCTATAATTTATCCATTAAACAAGTGTCTATAAATTATCTTACAGCATATCAGGGTATGTGATGTTGAGAGAGATAAAAGAAATGATACAACTTAAAATCAGTAGTAATTATCATAATAAAAGTAAAATATTTTTGAAAGCTGTTACTTTTTTTCTGATTTGTATGCATTGCCATGAAACTGGTATAGGAAAAAATAAAAACGAGTTTCTCTCTCTTTCTCTGCCTCATCTCTTCCCATACTCTCTCTTTCTAATATATATATATATATATATATATATATATATATATATATATATATAAGCACAGTAGTCAATTATTAGATCAGATTGAAAATAACATTCTCTTACTCTACACAGCCATTGGGTTATCATCTTTCATTTGATACTACCATATTTTTATTTATTTTCCTAGCAATATCTGATTACAAGAGCATAGATTCTTTTCATATTCCACAATATATGCTGATATAAATAGATTATTTATATGCACAGTAATTATTACATAAGTGTTATGCAAAATACAATTTGACTTGGAAAATAACTTAAACCTTTTTTTTTTTTTAAATTATGTCTGTAATAGCCCACTGTGTACTGTTTGTACATTGAAATATCAGCATTTGGGTTATAAAATGACTATGTCTGTTAAACCACAACTTTGCAAATATCTGAAATATGGGAAGGCATGAAGATTTGAGATGAGGGAATTGCTGACACATTGAGATTCTTTTTAAACTAACTTTGCTTCTATTCTTATTGTTTATTGTTTAAATACATAATGTACACACACACACACACACACACACACACACACACACACATATATATATATATATATATATATATATATATAATAACAAGCATTTTGAAGCTAAGTACATAAGTTTTTCAACAACTTTTTTTTCTTTTTTTTTTTTTTTAAGTCATTCACTATAGAATAGAGCAATACTTTTCAATGGGTGTAGTGGGGGGTTCACATGAGATCAAAGGCCCTGATGTAGTTGATGTGGGCTGGGGATAATGGTGTAGGCAAACTGAAAGTTATGATGCCTATTGGTTTTTTCTCCTTCCTTCAACTTTCATTGCCTTAGTAACCATAGAAATATTAGGATTAAGTATTTCTCTTTAGTGCATATTTTGAATTTGTTTAACAAATTATACAAAATGCAGTATATTTTCTTCACACCTATATACAAACCAAAGAAATCCTTGTTTGTTTGCTAACCAATGTTGTTCTTTATTTGATGACTCTACTCTCAAATGCATCATTGCTTTTAAATACAAGATTCTGGAATGTGCAAAAAAAAATGATTACTCTGAATTTTTTTAAGGGAAAATTTGAATTTTGTTGTAAACGAATTAATGATTAATGATCATGAATGTAATAGCATTTGGTAAAACTAATTTTGTTGTGCCTGTGTCATTCTGGCATTTTGAAATAAATTGATTTTGAATTATGAAATTTTGCTATTAATAGTTTTAGCATTTTATTGGTTACATGTAGGTTTTTATTGTAATGAACAATTTGAATCAGATATAAATGCAAACAGAAACTAGGTGACATGCTTAGTGTCAACATTTATTTTATAAATTATGACAAATGCTGGGATAGTTAAAGAAAAAATTCTCATCAGTTCTCTGCTGATGTATGAAATTGACCTTCAAAAATGTTGAATAATTTTGAATAATATCTTGATAGGAAAACACTGTTCATATAAGATGCCTTCACCAGTTATAGTTAAACTTAGAGTAGGTACCACCACAGATTTTGCTAAAAAGAAAATGAACATACCATGATGAAAAATGCTCAACTTAATAAAACAAAGTTTTATCATCAAAATCTTTATTATTAAGAGGAAGTACCAAGGGATTTTTTATTATTAAATTATATTTTTTGATTCTCTTTAGATAGCGAACACCACAAGATCGCATAGACGGCCTTAAACTTGATGAAAATAATTTTTATCGTCTAAGTGTTTATGTTATTATCAAGAGGAAAGATCAAAGTATTTTTTGAATATTTTTAATAATTTTTAGCACGTCCAAAATTTTCGTTAAAAATCTTTCAATTTTTTTTATGAGCAAAATTGACACAAAATCTATCGTCAGCCATTTTTTTAACTTTTGTTTACAAAAGTTAAATTTTACGTTTAAAATTTGTTTAAAAAATCAATTATGAATGTTTTAAAAATTAATTTAACAAAATTAGAAATTATAAAATTTATTTAATGCATTTTGAAACAAACATTACTTACTTTCTGCGATATAAAAAAAATGTACTTTCAAATGATAGAAAGCTGGGCTTAACAGAGGTGTTAATTGACAAGTGACATGTGCGTGATTTCATCTTACGGGAGGAAAAGTTAGAGTACGGAAGGTCACAAGTGACAGTTTAGCTTTATGTGAACAACTTATTTACCTCGTTATTTTTAAGTAGGCATCAAATGATAAAAACGGCTTTAAACTTGACGAAAGCAGAATTTTATCGTCAAAATGTTTGTTACTACCAACGCAAGCCACATGATGGAGTATTGTTTTCATGATGTTTCCGGTCTTCTGTATATTTGAATTTTAGCTATTTTGGGGCACAAAAAAAAAACATGTTATATTAGATTTTTAACTAGAGGCAACTTTCTGATTGTAACCAGCTTTATTTTATAATCTGTAAATGATATTTACCTACTTAATAACATCATTGACTAACGTGTACAAGATTTTGATTAATTTTAAAATATTTAACAACTTTAAGCAATAAACATAAATTTAACAATAAAATAATTTAAGAAATAACAAATAATTGTTGTAAAAATTTATTTTTCATCGAAAACGTTTCTTGCTTTCAGAAAATATTATCCATAGTCATACAAACAAGTAAAAGCAACTAAAAGCTTTTGAAATTAAATATCTTTCTTTTATTGAGTTTTGTATGTTACAATTCAGAGCTGATTTTAAGGTAGATGGGTGTCAACTAAAAAAAAAAAAACGAAAAAATGATTTGCTTTCCTCAAAGCCTTGTGCTTTTAACTAATTAATTGCTATAGCTGTACGTTTTAAAATTTCATGAGTTTTCATGAAATTAATTATGGTGGGGGTAATAAATATAAAAAAAAAATTTTTACCATGACTTTAAAAAAAAAAACAAACATTTATAATAATTTCCATCATTTGTGAATAGTTTCTGAAAGTTTCATGAAAATCCGACAATTATTTTTATTTTTGCAAGATTTTCAAAGATAATGACTGCCATTAATAAAAAATCCGCAATGTTATTTAGTAGGACCCTGCTGATGCTGAGAAACGAGGTTTTTCAATCAAAAGTTAGAATGCTCTAATAAAAACAGAAAAATTTTGAAAAATAATTAAAAATTACTTTGTTCTTTCCTCTTAATGAAAACATAAACATTTTGACGATAAAATTTTGTTTTCGTAAAGTTTAAGGCCTTTATTATCCTGCTATGCTCATTTTTCAGCAATCTTGTGGTGATACCTATTTTTAGAACATACAAATTTTTGGTTAAAAATCTTGATTCCCCCCCAATGAAAAACACATTTAGAAAATCTTGCAAATTTGTTTTGTAAAACAGGACCCCACCAAATTACCTGCTAATAATCTGCTCTGAATTGTAAAATAAAAAAGCAATAAAATTAAGACATTATTAGGAAAGTGTAGTCTTGCTGATATACAGATACAATAAAAAACAAACTCTTTTCCTTTTTGTCTGTTCACTCACTGACACCTGTTTGCAAAGCAAAAAAAACTCCAATTGTTTGAGACATGAACTTCACCGGCCTCATGCATACTTGCCACAGGATCAATTGATTGGCATGTTCACACTACTCTACACACAACTCCCCTAGAGATAGTCGGGTCTACCTTCCTAGCCAAATATAGCATCCTCTCAACACCTATGTGGTGTATCTCATGCAATTTTTTGATGCCCTCCCTCATCTTCGACATTACACATGACATATTCTTTGGTTGCATCAAGTGACATTTTCATCCAAGCTTTCCTCATCCTCGTGAGCACATCAGCCTTATTATCCTCTGAGGATACAAGGCTGGCTCTAACCTGTAGGCCAAACTCTTTAATAATTTTCTCCAGAATTCCCAATCTATGCTTTATGAGCATCTCTGCTGCTCCCTTAGTCTGTATCCTGCTCTCCTTCATAATAACTGACTCACTTCATGCCAACACTGTTGCCGTGTACGTCTTCACCTCTCTGTTTTCTTCCTCAACCAAGCAGTGTCCTCTGCTTTGACACCCCCTACCTCCAATACAACTCCATTGCTATGCTACTTGCATCACACCAAACTATGCCATTGTCCACCTTTGGTACATGCCATTTTCCTCTTACTGGATCCACTCGGTCGGTCGTCCCATCTTATCTCTTTGGCCTGTCTTTTTACATTGCTTCATGTAGAACAAGGTAGTGCCCCCCCAGCTTCCCACATTTTGAAAACAATTCTTGTTTACTCACCTTATCCATCACAGGTGGAATCTCATTACCTCTTTGGAATACCAACTCTTTATCCTTCTACAACTTTAGCCCAAGTGCTCCCCCCCCCCCCCCCAGTCAAGTGACTCTGCAGGTTTTGATATTAATCCATATTTTTTGAGGTGGCATCTTACTTTTTCTGCATGCACAACCATCTCATCCACCAGGATGCCATCAATATAGGGATTTGTGGCCTGCCCTATTGTCTCCTCCTGCTTCAGTACAGTCTTGAGCACTGCTGCCATGATTTTGGCACAATGTTCAACCCAAACCCCAATCTAATAAGGCAATAAGTGGTCCCCTTGTACTTTACAAGTTGATACTGACACAGCTTCTCTGCTACATGTAATTACAGGTATGCTGATTTCAGATCTACAATTGTAGCAGCACCCATCATCTGTCTCCACTCTTGCAGGGTTTCTCCACATACATCAACATCATCTCTTCTCATGTGGCATCATACATATGTATTCAAATCCCTAAAGTCTAGTACTGGCCTAACTTTGTTTGGTTGGTTAACTGCCATCAGTGGCAATATTCCACTTTGGACTTTCTCCTTCCAAAGTACCAGGATGCCTTCTTCAACCCATCTGTCCACCTCCTTTTCAAACTCCACTCTCTTCTCTTCTTGCATAGAATTCTCATATAAGCACACCCTGTTCTTTAATATGGGTGGTCCGCTTGTCCAGCACCATCCAACGGTCCACTTTTCGCCATCAGATTCAGCACAAAAATCCTTATCCTTATTCTTAACTTTTAATCTAGTCACCACCTTGTGGTTGCAGAGTCACTGCACATGGCATCTTACCAAATTTACTGGAAGTTGAGCATTTGAATCTGTCTGGAGCTTCCAGTTTATCAAATTTAACCTGGTTTCAATTAATGGTGACTTCCCCACCACCATTTTATCAGTCTTATCCATACCAATGACATTGTCAATGCCATTGACAATGTGCTCCAAAACAAGCACCCTTATCTTGAACTGCATCTTTTCTACCAATAATGTCACAGTGCTCGAGCCCTTGCAGGCAACCTCTCTCTCGTCAACTGCTTTTATAAGCATTCCTCCACTGAAACTTCTCACCAACCAGAGAGTTACCATGGTCATAGTGCATCCAGTATCCACTAGTGCTCTTGCTTTCCTTCCCTCTACTGCAACTGTTACAATTGGTAAGGTTTTGCTGATCCATCAGGGTACCTATTGGTGCAGTAACTCTCCCTTGCCCATTTTCCTGAGGACAAAATTTGACAATGTGTCCCTTCTCTCCACATCCATAGCATGTCACAGTAGGTTTTGGTCATTCTTACAATCTTTTATCATGGGCAGCCCATGACACCAAAAACATTGTCCACTAAACCTTCTTGTCTGTTCTGTTCCAGGTTCCTTAGTGGTCGGGCTTTGTGCCACAGCTCTTTTTCCAAGGGATTCTCCTACTCTATTTACGGTTAGCACGCTGGTGGCAGTTATCAGCTCACTCATCTCTTTAGTTTCTACTTGAGGCAGCAGCTGAAGTACTATTGGTATTTGGTCTGGGAATCTGTGCACAAATGCCAGCTTTACCATCTTCTCTGCACTCCTTCCCACGAATCCCACCAATTGCCTTAGGTTAGCATAAACATCAATGGATTCGCAAGTCTATTTGGATTTTACCAATTTTCTATATGCTACAAAAGGTCCATCCATAAAGGCCTTGAGTAGCATTGACTCAATCATCTCAGCATCTGTCATATCAATCTCATTCATCTCCATATAGAAAGCCAATGCATTCCCCTACAGTGGGATCAGACTCGTCAGGTCAGTGATATGTTGCAACCTAGCAACCAGTTTCACTTTCATGTGCCATGCCACTACGTTTCCCTGTCCATCAAAGGGTCTGATCATGTCACTGGCCACATGCATTCTCCCCCTCTCATTCACTGGTGAAATGCCAAAATAGTTTGCTTACAGGAACAATAAAAAAAAAACCCTCTTTTTCTTTCTTTCCTCTTCTTCCTTTTCTTTCCTGTCTGTTCACTCTCCAGCACCTGTTTGCAAAGGAAAAAAAAACTCCTCACCCATCATTCTTTCCAGCTTTTATGCAACCACCACCCATCCATAATGCATTGGCACTTTCTTTTATAAATGTTACTCCCACCATTCTAGCTTTTTGCTTCCAGTGCCAGTAAGTTTTCAAATTGTGAGGCATCCAAACCATAGTGATTAATGTATCCAAGTGTTTTCAAATGTTTTACAACATCCATATGAGATATGTGGAGTATCTCTACGATCTCCCATCTTATGTGACCTAGATTATTTTTAATCAGCACTTTGATTTGGTCCTTAGCAACAACTGCCAACCTGCCAAAATGTTCTTGATCTTTGAGATCAAAATTTCCCATTTTGAACAGTACTCTCAGCTATGACACCATCTTCATAAACAGCACATATCATTTACTGTTTGTACAGTTTTTTTTCCTTTTTGGAAATAAAAGAACAAATTAAAATGTTTCTCATTTTCCTACATTTTCACTTTTAAGATAAAACCTAAAATTCACAATCCACATACAACTCATAAAAAAAAATATGTTGAAATATCACCTTTCAGAATATGTCATAAATTACAGTTGAATGTAAAGTGAAATTTGAATTTGAGTAAATAAATGATATATTAAAAAGTATTAAGTTAAAATGAAAGCAAATCCCTGACATTTTAAAAAAGGGAGATTATTAAATGTTCTTAAATTATCAAGCAATCTTGTAGCAGTGACTTACCTTGTTGACCCAAAAGGGCCAGAGTCACATGTATATTTTGCAAGGGAGTGTGGAGACAGCGAATTGATGAGCTTCAGACAGTGAATCAAACATCACTTTGTGCTGATGGAGGTGGTGGTGTCACTTGTAGCCAATTTTATTGGCTGGTTCTGGGCGCTCATTGGCTGAGTGTTGGCTGGGTCAAGTGTATAAAAACATAGGACTGTTCATTTAACAAGGGTTCGTTTTTTTGTTTGGGATAGTGAGTGGTGTATTGGAGATCGAGGCAAGAAGTGTGGAGTTGTTTTGCCTAGTGAACCTATTGGATTCGTACTACCTTTCTTTTCATGTGTGTGCTTCCGACCAATTTTTGCAACTAATCTATAAATAGTTAAATTTTAAACATTATAGAAATTCTGGTTAACAATTTACAAGGAGAAAATTTTATATGAAAATTGTCTTTTTATTTTTGAAATTTCCTGTTATAGATAAGTCAGAAAAATATTAGTATATTGTGGTAAAGGTTAGTAAAAAGAAAAATACACAAACTTTCTTTCCTAATAATATATTATTGCTACTGTTTCTAAAATTGAATCTTTATTCTCAACAATTAAGTGCTGGAATAGTTTTCAATTTTGAACTTTGTGTATAGTGCTACTTTTGAGGATGGAGTGTATGTGGTGATGTGTATGGATTCAAACTCTTGATACAAATCAATAAATAAGCAAATCTTTTTTTAACAAAATATGGAATTTACTTTCTAGTTTGCAACTGTATTTGTGCAAGTTTGCACATCACTGTCAACTGAGCAGTTATTA
Organism: Acanthosepion esculentum; assembly: GCA_964036315.1. Classification (NCBI taxonomy): domain Eukaryota; kingdom Metazoa; phylum Mollusca; class Cephalopoda; order Sepiida; family Sepiidae; genus Acanthosepion; species Acanthosepion esculentum. The sequence goes on from OZ038505.1 coordinate 45,683,342, forward strand.
ACTTCTGTTAGGCATTTCCAAAGGGAGACTGGGTGGAAAAAGCCAAAAATATTATTTCACTTTATATATATATATATAATATATATATATATATATATATATATATATATATATATATATATAGTTTAGTTTTTTCTATAACATTTCAGAGCTAATGCCTGCTGCTTTAGTTGGCCTGAAAATCTTGTGAAGTGAGTCGACAAGTGACTCTCCCTTCCCACAATGTTCTGCATCACTTTTTCTTTTGCACTCACCATTCATTCTTGCAACCTTCTCTCTCTCTTTTTTTCTTTCTTCATGTGCCAATGCTTACATCTGCCATTTTCAGTGTCATACAAAAAGAGAAGAGCTACAAATCTTCCTCTCCATGTCCTCCTATTTCTGAATGGTTGTATTTATTACATCCCACATAGAATTTTCTTTTGCTTTTGATCTTACAGCTGATTCATCATTTTTATACCAGGTCTGTGATCTCACAGAAAAAGTGTGAAATTGATTGAATTCTCTGCCTGTTCATTCATCCCTTGGCTAATTCTGGCTATATAACAATCAAGTGGAATACAAAACTACCAAGATTTTTAGGAAGAAATTCCCCAACATGGGGGACTTGGGCTTTCAACTTTTGGGATGGCGCCCAGACCCTTTGATACAAATGGTAATTCATTCATTTGATCACTTTCTTTTTCTTTTCTTTTTTTTTAATATTTTCTTAAAAGCTACTTGTTTGAAGATTAATGGAGATTACTTATTTTTTAATCTTATGAAAATACATACTTGTATCTACATAAGCATGATTTTAGATTGCAGCACACTTTATTTAAAAGTTCTTTACAGAAGTAAGACTTTGTATATACAAATTTAGATTTGATTTCATGGGATTAAATGCAACATTTGTAATGAAATATGCATATGAATAAAATTTTATTAATTGCCTAAAATGAATAAATTAGCTTATATTCATATCCTGTTCAGTATAATTAACATGATTATTATTTTCCATCTCATTTACCAAACTTAAAAAGATTAAGCAACAAGTGTCTAAATTATTTGGCCTGTTCCCCTTTTTTGGTTTTGGTGATATTGCAGGTTTATTACTAATCATTTACAACATATATCTAATGTTAGAAAATCAAAATAGTTTTGTTTTTATTTTGTTTCCTGTTTAGAATTAGGCTTCTGGTTTCTTCTAAATGCTTCTCATTCTCTTTCACTCCCAGTAACCCCTTGTGTTTTAGTGACATTATCTCCTTGCTTAGAGTGAAATAATGATTTTAAAAAAAAGAAAAAAAACTCTATTGTGATAGAGAAAAAGTTTTTATTTTTTTTTACTATACAGTTAAAGTGGGTCCCATTTTTTAATAGTCATTCCTTGGTGTATATTTTAAATTTTATAAAAGTGCTTGTCTGTCTTTTTCGGTTTTTTGTTACTAAGAGTTTGACTAGACAATAAAGATAATTTTATTTCAGATTGAAATTAGATGCTTTAAAGTAGGTACCTCCACTATTTTGGTATAAATGTTGATACCTAAAATTTAAAATTAGCGAGTTTTAAGAATTTCTCAAAAGTAAAATATGTATTTGTGAAACTTTGAGAAATATTAGCTGACTTAAAGTCTAATTAAGCGGATTTGAAAAAATATTACTTACCTCAAGTTTTAAAATAACAAAGAAATGGATTTTTGAAACAAACATTCGCATGATTAAGTGCTTATCAACACTTCGTAAATCACTTAACGAGGTGTTGACAGGTTCATTGTTGTTGTATGGCGGCTTTATCTGTTTAATTTAAGAAAATGACTGAGTACCTTTTTATATAATTTTTAAGTACTCAGTAATCTTAAAAATGTTGGAAAATGTTCTCCATAATCTAAATTTAAATTTACTATAGTCATTGCTTTTATTTTCTGATTATGTTGTGTATGGTTGACCATACTTTCAAACTGCGGCATGTTATGTATACATAAAAAAAATATTAATTTTTTAAAATATTGGGGTTCAATGACTTTTAATGAGCTTTTCAATTTTTGATTCATAAATTTAGTTTTCACTTTATAACAATATTAACTAAACTCCTTGAAGTAATGCAGGATTTCAAACAACTTAAATTATTTAATTAAAATTCTAAAAAAAAAAATGAAAACAATTCTTGTAAAAATTAATTATTCATCAAAAAATTATTTTTTCTTAAGACAATGTTCTTTAATAAATCTTATTTATAAAAGCAATTAAAAGATTTCTAATTAAATAATGTCATAGTTTTATTGCATTTTTTTATTTTGCGGTTCAGAGCAGATTTTTGGTAACTGGGGGTCCTGAAAAAAAATTATTTAAATTCTTCAAAGTGTCCTGCTTTTAAGTAATAAACAAATTTTCTCCCTGAAATTTAATTGAAAGTGGCGGTAACATATGTAGTAAAAAAAAAAAAAAATTACCAAGATTTTCTAAAACAAAAGATTTCAAAAATAATTTAATTTGTGAAAGTCCTGAAAATTTAATTAAAATCTGATAATTATTTGATTTTTGCAAAAATTTTCAAACCTTTTGGACATTATTTGAGTAAAAGTGGAGGTACCTACTTTAAAGGTACACTAAATATGAATTTATTTGTACCCATCATTCTAGATATTTAAATATAAAAATTTAAATTCCTGTACTTACTGATCTACTGGATTGATATGAATAATCTTAGATTATCCTAAAACAAAAACAAAAAAATTCAAAATTCTTTTCTCCAATCTGAGAATATCTTTTTTTATTTTACTCTCATGTTGAAATAGTGTTGTGAATGTCCAATGGATGCATATTTTTGTTGATCACTTTTTCACTTTTAAATTATTCAACATTTTAATCGAACTGAGATATTAAGATTATCCTACTTTCCAATTGAATCAAATACGTTAATTATTCATGAGAGACTTTTAGGGTGGATGCATTATTTGCCTATTGACATTATAAAATAATAAATGTTAGTATTTAACATATTCTCTTAATAATTTTCAAACCACTTTTAAAAGCATCAAACTATTAAATAATCAATGTAAAAAATTAAAATAAAAATCATTGTATTATTTGATTGGTTATCCTCTCTGTTATTTCATGAAGAACTAAACTGCAGGAATATTCTCTTTTCTGGTTTAAAAACTTATTAAGAAGACAAAAATGGTATTTTTTTGTTAAATATTCTTTTATTTCTTTTTAGTTTTTCTGCAGGTTCCATCAACGTTATAGAACAGTTCTGTCTATATTTGTCAAATACAAAAGAATGTTTAATGCTTCAATAGTTGACAGGCAATTATGTTATTTATGAATATTTTCTCTTATTATTTTTGCTTGATAGCAGGTTTTTATTTTGTCATTTGGATGTAATTATGTCAATTACTAATAGTTTTAGAATTTTATACATACACACACACACATATACATATATATATATATATATATATATATATATATATATATAAAAATTATGAAATTAAATTTTCTACTTTTCCAAAGTCTACTCTTAGTAATGTTGAACTAAACTGTTTTATAACCAATTTTTTTTCTCCATTTAGATTAGTAATAATAATAAAAAAAATGAAACAAACTGATTCTATTTTAATGATAGTAATCATGAAGTTGATAATTATAAATGCTTTAATTTGGAAATTAATTAATGAACTTTATACATTTAAAATACATTACATCCTGGGTATGATGTTAAACTGCATCCAACAGCAAGGCCTCTCTCTGATCAGGAGGTTTTGAGGAGTGTGGAACCACCTCTTAATTGCTGGTGTTCCCAAGTCCATTCTGACCTGGGGTGGTAGCACCTGTTAGGGTCCCAGCTATGGGCAAATAGTGAACTCCCAGACTATACCACGTCTTGGGTATGACGATAAACTGCATCCGTGTCCTGGGTACAGCGATAAACTACGTCCAACAGAAAGGCCGTTTTTGAAAAAATAAGGTTGCCGGCTATACGTTTTTGGAAAAATAGTATTACCAGCTATACACTTTCGAAAGAATAATGTTGCCGGCAGTGCGTTTTTGAAAATTAATATTACCAGCTATATGTTTTTGAAAAATAATATTGCCAGCTATACGGTTTTTTTTTTAAATAATATTACCAGCTATACGTTTTTGAAAAAAAGAAAAGAAGAAAAATATATATTAATTGACAGCTAAACATTTTTTGAAAAAGGAAAAATATTACCAGTGATACATATTTGAAAGAAAGTCATTACCAGAAATGGATTTTTTGAAGGAAAACTTTTTACCAGAAATAGATTGAAAAAATAATATTACAACAATAAAAATTTTTGTCAGCATTAAATGACCCATTGAGGTTGATATGCCATAAAACCAAAACAAACAAACAATTAAAATACATTAAAATTAAAATCATTTAATGGCTATTGGAGTTGGGCATTTAGATTTACTTCAGCCATTTTTTGTAGGACATAGTTAATCTCTTCTGTTATTCAACCATATAAGACAATTATGCAACATAATCCCCACTACATGCACTAGGCTACAGTTAATCTCACTTTCTCCTTTCCCAATTCATAAGTACATATGTAATTTTTCTTCAGCAATTAAATGATTTTTAATTTAGAAGCAACCCTGCTATGTCACCTAATTGGGAGAATATGTTCATGAAATCAATGATAATAACAGAAAAAAAATGTATCTATTGAGTATTTTATCATGTCTCAAATATAATAAGCAATTTTGATGCTAGTCATTCATATATATATATATATATATAATTTTTTTTTTTTTTTTTTTTTTTTTTTTAATTGGTATCACCCTATACAAAGATGTAAAGCCACTAAAACAGAAGGGGGTTACAGTGTGTAGAAGAATTAGGAAAAGAAGCATTAATAATGAGTGGAAAGAGAAAAGAGTAATCAGTAGGACAGTAGATATCAATTAACATTGCATTTAAATTTTTTTAGATTAAAGTTGGCTGGAAAGCATGGAACTTGAAGGGAGTCCCACAAGTGAAAAGGGCAAGAGAAGAAACTGTTAGCATAGAATTTATGACTACATCTAACCAGCTTAACTTTAAATTGATAAGATACAATGCCAGTCTAGTACTGCACTGAAATTCAAAAACTCTAGGTGCCATAGTGAAGAGCTCATCCAAACAATTACCATGAAAGTATTTAAAGAAAAAGATATAGAGAGGCAACCTTATCATGGTGGGGTAAGTGACTGAAGCTGAACTGCCAGATTAGGAACAATAATATTGCTGATTTTTCTTTGGATCTTATCAAGGAACTGAAGGTAAATAGCAGGTTCACCGGACCATATGTGGCAGCAATATTCTAAGCATAAATGAATGGTAGACTTATAGATAAGATAGATTCTGGAGAGAAAAATTGTCTTGCTCAATGCAGGGAACTGACTTAGCAGCTGACCTAGCAATGGATTCAATATAATCCTTCCACTTCATGTCAGCTGAGAAGGTGAACTGAGAAGGTGCAATAAGTATCTTTCCTGGAGATTAGCACTAGCCATGCTGGTGGAAAGCAACAAGGAGTCTCTCTGATGATTAATGGAGAGAAGTTTAGTTTTGGAGGCATTAAAATTAACAAGCCATCTTTTGCCCCCAGTGAACAATGGACTTGAGATTGTTTTGGACATCAGCTGCCATTTTGATCTTGTCAGACTGATAAGCCTTACTATCAAGTCAGGAGTAAATGCTTATGTCATTGGCATAGATACCAAGTCATCAGGGAGGTCATTACTTTACACCACCAAATTCTCTCTAGAATTGTTCCCCCTGCCACTGTTTTTTTTTTTTTTTTTTTTTTTTTTTGGCAGGCACCTACTGGTTTAAAATTGTTATCACTTTCTTTGTATTGTCTGTATAGATTTTATTTTTTGTATACTAATAAAAGAATGTATGAGTAATATTTTGATGTGATGCATTATGTAATGCATTACATTTTGCATGCATGTTTTGACGTTGAAAACCAAAAAATTGAAACACAAAATAAAAAATACAAATACATTAACAATTTAACATACTTTAACTTTTCTTACTCTTTGTGGAGTTCTAGGGTGCAATAAGAACAAAATGGCCAAGAAGGCTTTCATTTCATCAAAAGCAATGTCCTTCCTAGTGTTTACATATGAGTAAACGCCAGCATTTGTTCCTCTCCTTTCTTTCACCTGACTAGCATATTTATTTGTCTCATTGACAAATAAAGTTATTTCATTGATAATAATTCACCTTCGGAAAATTCATGAGACCAGTAGTTTCTATATAATTAGTTAGTCATGGATGATAGTAACCGCTCAGCACCTAGTGGTCATCATAACTTTCCTCCCCGTCACTAACATCATTATCATCTCTTATCTCCGACCAACACACCATCAATATCCACTTGAGTAAATCCTTCAAAGAAGAATTCCTGAATAAAGGCTTTCTTGGATTTTAATGCAGCAATTTTTGTTTACAAAATATTGTGACAAAATTCACATGGATTTTAATCGATGTTACACCTTGTGTAGTGTAGAAGAATTCAAAATGGCATCAGAAAACAAGTTTAGCATCATTCCAATAGTAGGCTATTTCCAGCTTAAAATACTGAAAATAACAGTTGACAAGTTATAGCAACCCTCTCGAGGTGACAGAATGCGCCTAAAGCAAAAAGGGAGAGAATTCTATGCTGACAATTTTTGCCTCCAGCTAGGTAAAAGTAATGAAAATTGAAAACAGAGTAGGACCAAGGATGGTGCCTTGGGAGGACACCCGTGTTAGTACAAAAGGATCTAAATGAGTTCAGAAAAACTTTCATTTCACAATTTGATAGGAAAGACTGGATCAGAGACACTGTAACCTTTCAGCTTATGGAGAAGAACTGAATGTCAGACCCTGTCAAAGGCTTTAGAGATGTCCAATGCTACAGCCTGGGCTTCACTGTTTTTATCATCAATACATCAGCAGTTGACCTGGAGAAATGAAAACCATATTGCTTGTCTGGGTGGGAAAATAGAATTTTAAACAAGGTTAATGGATTAGCTTATGACTACAAGTATTTTGTGTATAATTATTAAAAACTTATTAAATATTTATTTTAATTATATTTTTTTAAACTTTGGCAAAAGATCAAAAATCTTTTCAGAAACCTGGTGATACAATAATTCATTGAAAATGTTTTATCAATATACAAATGAAGAATATTCAAATGATTCAGAACATCAAATAAATGAATGGATACATTGCATATTAATATACTACCAAGTATACATTTTCTTTTAACAAAATTTCAATAGGTGTAGATACGTTTGCCTATCATTCACTTCACACTCCTCTCCAGTCTTTTGAACAGGAGTAGAAGTTTATCCTTTTTTCCCTGGTGCCTTCTAAAGTCTTCATTCTCGTTCCCTCTCAGTAGCTCCTTGCATCTTATTGACATTATCACATGATTTGGGGTATGTAACCCACACCTTCTCTACTCACACACTCTCTCTTCCTCAGTTGCTAGCTTCACTAGCTTTGTTGTGTAATAACAACCATATGGGCCATCTGGATTTCTTTTCCTGCCTTGGTTGGGGCCTGGTGTATTGTCTTGATAGGGTTGATTTGGGTTTCCCAAAATCTTACAATATTGGGAGTGATGGTGAAGTTTAGTGTGGACCCATCTGTGTACATTGTATACTGTAGTTATGAAGGAATAATTCTCAAATTACGGCCGTGGTAACTTTTGTCTCCTTGTATCCAATGGCAATGTCAGGCTGGAATAAGAACTCCTTCAATAAAATGCTCAACACTCTTGATAACTCTGACAACAGGTTTATTGAATATAAAGAAAAACTGGTTGAATAAAATGTCTCTATTATTTACCACAAAATCAAGTTCTCTACTGCCAGATGGTGATTTGAGAAATCTAATTGCAAATGCTAAAGTAATAACCAGCTAGTTGACTCTCACTGAATTCTTCTGTTATGCATGTGTCTGTGTTTTTGCTCCAGCTACAGGAAACAATCCTGGGCAGCTCCATCCCAACTTCCTGCTGGGTTCAGCCTCGTTTGTGTGTCCTTGGGCCTTGTGAGCTCTCTAGACAATTACCCCGCTCCCAAATTTGACATTGATATATCTAATTTCTCCACCCAACTGTCTTAATTTTAGGAAGTCTGTTAATAACAACATGGCTTTCTTGTTTGTTTTTAGAATTTCCTGTTTTCTCTTTCTGTAAAGAAAATGTTTTGGGGCAAACTGCATCAACACAAACAAATCCCTAAGCTTGGCAATTAACAAAAAGAAACAAGAAACGGGTGCTTTCTTTGTTTAAAAGAATTTGGATCGTTCTTTTCTGTAAAAGTATACACTTTTTGTACAGAGAGCATAATGCAAACACCCCCACTGAAATTTAATTTCTCAGGACCAAGGAAATTTGGACAGCAGGCTGTTTAATCTTGCACGCCTCAAGTCAAAAACAAAAGTATGGAAGGCTCTGATCAGAGACATGCTGTTTGTGGATGATGCTGCAGTCACAACCCACACACAAAAGGAGCTCCAGACTTTGATGACTCACTTCTCTGAGGCCTGCAGGGACTTTGGGCTGACTATCAGACTGAAAAAGATAAATATCCTAGGACAATAATAGATGTGCCATCAATCATCACCATTGACAACTACGAGCTGGAAGTTGTGAACCAGTTCACATACCTCTGGTCTACAATAAGCAGTGACCTCACCCTGAACACAGAAATAGACAAGAGGATTGAGAAAGTAGCAACCACATTCTCTCACCTCATCACATGAATGTGGGAGAATTCCAAGCTCTCTGTCAAGACAAAAATGGCAGTCTACAATGCCTGCATCATAAGCACACTTGTCTATGGAAGCAAGCCATGGACGACATATGATAAACAGGAGAAGAGACTGAACACTTTTCACTTGAGGTGTATCTGCCACATTCTGAGCATATTGTGGAAGGACAAAATGCCCAACACTGAAGTTCTGTCTCACGCCAGCCTAACAACCATATTCACTCTGCTCAGACAGCGCAGGCCCCGATGGCTGGGTCATATTCATTGTATGGAGGATGGACAAATTCCCCAAAACATCCACTACAGGGAACTTGAAAATGGCAAAAGAGACACCAGTCGCCCTCAGTTGTGCCACAGAGATGTCTGTAAGAGGGACATGAAGGCTCTTGAGATCAAAAGTGACCACTGGGAGGACCTTGCTGTTGACTGGGTGGAAAAGCACCCTGAATAAACAACTAATGTCAGGAGAGAAGAAACTGAACAACACAGCAGAAGACAAACAGACCTGCAGAAAAGAACTCTGCAGCATAGTCACAGGTGTGACTCGTGTGACAGACACTGCCACTCGCACATTGGCCTTTTCAGCCACAGGTGGTGATGTTCCAGAGGAGCAGATGGGTGGGATCAAATCCATGGTCATTGATGACTGGTGGAGGCCTTGTGTGTTGTGTTGGTTAGTATGTAACTATTGTATCCTGATAATGTACTTTTAAAGCTTGTGAGATTTTATTCATAGTTTCATCTTGCACAATCATTTTTAACTTGATAAGTTTTATGCTGTTTTCCTCTATTCTATTTTTATTGATTTTTCTTAAATTACAGCCATATTATTTTCTGCTAAAATCTATGAGGGTAAGCAAAAGAAATAAGCAAATTAGATGAAAAAAATCAATTTAAATTTTATTAATTTATAATTATTTGAAAATGTAATCTCGGGTGTAGTATCTTTGGTTTTATATATGTGACTATATGCAAGTTATCACATTCACATTGTCTTAGTACAAGGGAAGATACAGATCTGAATGCATGGTGATACTGAAAATAGAATATGTGAAAGTTATGAGCCAGTGCTACAGGAAAAGTAGCATTAAATTATATATTTAGGGACACTAAAAGTTGTAATCAGTTTTTCCTATGGCTCTGATTAGCATAAAATAAAGCCTTAACCTGATGTGGGATGAAGGGATACTATGCAAAAATTCTTTCATCAGAATATTTGCAATGTCTTCAGTGAGGAACTTGTTTGTTGCACATAATTTTCTTGTATATCTGAGAATAGGTGGATCTTATGAAAGTAATCTCTTTCCCACTGTTCTACTGTCCCCCTCCTCCTTATTGTATGAGCTAACATTTCCCTAGTAATACTGCTTTTACTTGATGAACCCTTAAAAAGTCAAATTAAAAACTCCAAAGCTTATTTGTTTGGGCCATAGGACATGAGGAATTTGCAACATGTGAAAATATTTACAATCAAGTGACTCGTAACTTGCATGCCCTATTTTCAATGTTATATATTTCAATATTAAAGTACTTTCAGGAATAGCATCTGTGATCATTAAGGACTCTAGTGTAAGTTGTTTTATTCACATTAATACAGTATGAGTGGAGATGCAGCTATGAATGCATAATAATGCTGAAAATAGGGCATGCAAGTTATGAATCAAATATTCAATGCAATCTCATAAACTTTAAAATTATATCATCAGATTAAAATTGTTGGATACATGCCAATTATGGATTATGTTAATTTTTTTTTTAAATAACTATCAATGGTTTCATTTAAAATTTCTTTTTATTAAAGAATCGTTTTTTGTTTTTTTTTTCACTTATCAAGCTAACACAAATATTGGGTTAGAACAAAAGTTTGTAGCATTTATTTTTCCAACAGATGTTTGAACATGTGATTTCATTCATGTGACTGAATTTATGATATATTCTGAAAGGTGACATTTCTATAGATTCTGTGTGGAATGTAAATTTTAAATGTCTTTATGTTAAAAGTAAAAATAGAAGAAAATGAGATGAATTTTCATCACTTGATGCTTTTTTTATTTGCAGAAAGTAAAAAATAAAACAACACTGTACAAACAAGAAAAAAGGGCATTTATCCAGATTGTGCTTATCACTGTAATTTATTTGAACTTGATTGAAAGAAAATATAAGCAAAGCTTCCATTGATTTGTCATTTTTTTTAAAAACATTTTAAAAAGATGTCAGATTTGTATAATAGTTTTGTTCTTGAATTTGCATTGTTTCTTAAACATGATGAGCTTTCAGCTGTAAATCTCAACAGCAAATTTATAGTTAACAGATTCTCATCACTAAAATGAGAAATTTATTTCTGGTTTATTTAGCAAAACCATCAAAGGTTATGAACACACTGTGCCATGTCTTTCAGTTATTTTTTTATCTGCAGAAATCATTGTTTTAGACTAATTTTCTTATCTTTGTTTTGCTTACATATTGAATAATTCTCTATAGTTAGATCAATTGAGGATGATAGAGATAAAATGAAAACCTTACTTTCTTATTCAGTGTTATGACACTGAAAATATCTAACTCAAGCACTGAAAATCACTTGCGTATGTTTGATGTATGTCATCTGAGTAAATGTAAAATAATATAACTGGAATGTATTTAAATATTCAATTTTTAAAACAAATTGTGAAAAGTAAATGCAATGTGAAATGCAAAAGGTCATTTCTACTTTTAAGATAGGGTGGGGGCATAAAACTTTGTATAAAGTTGAATACTGTGCTGTACTATATTTTTGGCAAAAGTAAAACTGGTTTAAATTCAAGTATTGATTTATTGCATATGATTAATACTTCTTGCTAGCTTAAAAAAAATTGGCGATTCTTATGAAGCCGTATAGACTTGATATCTTTAAATCTTTTCATTCAAATAAGACAGAATTGAAAAGATATATAAAATATCAAATCCTCTGAAGTATCTAGAAAATAAATATTTGTGTTTAATGAAAATAAAAATAAAAAGAATAAAAAAAGTGAGAGAAATTATGCTTAAAGTTATTTTAAATATTTTCATTTATATAATTCATTTTTTACTCATCCATTTTGTTAGTGATTATTTGTGGATATGTTCAAGAAAAAAAATCTCTTCTATAATTGTTGTTGATAGTTTACTCTTAACAATTCACACTTTCTTTGCCTGTAGATATTTTGTAAGTTTATTTTAGATTTTTGGTATAGGTTTATGTATAATATAGATGCCAAAAGTTATACTCAGACTGTAGAGCTATTCAAACCTGGGAATCAGAGATTCTGTCAGTTTGATACGAGCTTGAAATTAAATATTTCTAAAAATAACTCTGATCACTTTTTTTTTAATTATAAAACTCTTTCCCTGTTTTGGCATGAAAAGTGCAAATTTTCAGATAATAATACAAATATATTCATTTATACTAATGAGCTACGTTTTTTTTCTCTTTTTGTGTCATTTGGGTAAGATTTTTCTTAATCATTTCAACCCAAGCAAGGTAATAAAACCACTAAGATGCTAGGGGTTACTGAGTGTGAAAGAATCAAAGAAAAATAATTATTAAGGAGAGAGTACAATAAAAATAAAAATAAATTCAAAATGACAAATGGTGATTGACATTAAATTAAAATATTTGAAGATCAAAGTTGACTGGAAAGCAAGAGGCCAGAAGAGTTTCACAATCAGCAAGTGTGAGAAAAGAAACTATTAGCATCAAACTTCTGGCTACATCTAGCAGCCATTTCAACTGTAAAATGACGTGACCTAGTTGCCAATCTAATACTGCACTTAAATTCATAAAGTCGAGGTACCAAAGTGGAAATTTCATCAGAACAGTTATCATAAAAATATTTATAGAAAAGACTCAAGGAAACTGTTACGGTGGTGAGAAAGTGACCAAAGCTGACAGGTAAGGACTGATAACATTGCAGATTCTTCTTTGGATTTTATCAAGAATCTCTAAATACATAACAGAAGCAACAGACCAGATGTGGCAGCAATATTCAATATATAGAAGAATGGATTCTGGCAAGAAAAATGCTTAGTACAACACAGTAAACCTAGCAATCGATTCAGTATAATCATTCTACTTCATATTAGTGAAAAATGTAAACTCAAATCAAAATTTTGTCCAGAAATACCATAACTCTTCAGCTCGTGAAGAAAACCAACTTGCCAAACCTTGTCAAAAGCCTTCAAGATATCTAAAGCAACTCTTCACAATTCTTACCTAAAGTTTGAGAGACTGTTTCTGTAATATCCATTAACATATCTGTTGACCTAGAGAAGCAAAGCCATATTGTTTATCTGAAAGAAGACCCTATGTGATAAGATGCTTATCCAATTCAGAGTTGATTAGAACCTCTAGGAATTCGTCAAAAAGAGGTAGAAGACTAATAGGTCAGTAATTAGAAGGATCAAAACTGTTTGTTGTTTTTAAGGGGGATAAAAACCAGTAATTACAGAAGAGGATTTCCAACAAGCAATAAAGTAAGGAGTAACAAGACATTTATTGTAGAGTTTAGAAAGAATTTTTCATTTAATTTAATATTTCCTAATACTTTTTTTGTTTCCTTATTTCTACTTGTATTTCTACTTGTTCTTGTGTTAAGTGAATACACAGGAAATGTCTGATTTCTTTTCTATGATCACTAAATCTGCTCTCCATTTTAACATGTCCTTCTGTTTTGTGGCTTGTTTACTTCCTCCCAAACTCTGCTCATAACCTACATAAATGTTAAAGAAATTGTTCTAACTAGCAAGGTTATCTAATATTACCCAGTTGAAAATAGATTTCAGCATCATTATCCTAATTTTCTCTTCCTGTTACATAAGTAAACATGTCAGATGAGGGTGTTATCCTGTTGGTGGTACCAATACCAGACAGTGTTAAGTATTGTATTTTAATTAAATAAATGGTTTAAAGAAATTGAAAACATACATAACGTTGATATTATCATCAAATTTGATATATAATAGTTTTATATAATTATAAAACAAAATTTGGAAAGCAAGGGTTTGAAACCTTAACCAAAAAATGAGGGATTAATTCCATTCTTTCAGTTGATTAAGGTGGAAAAAAAGCATTTGGCTCAAGTAACACTGCTTTTTCTTTTTGTTTATATCTTTTCAAATTGAAATTTTTTATAAAAGATGAGAAGGCAATTTATGTTGTAATGGTGTTAAAGAGGGTGTCCTGTCATGGTTTAATGTAGAGTGGCAAATTCTCTGTGTTCTAAAATGTCAAATTTCATGTTCTTTTGTGACAGTAAATTTCAATTTTACATTATTATTTCAAATCGTACAAACGCGTAAAAAACAGATGTGTGTAAACCATAAAATATGCAAATATATAGCCTACTTATATAGTCCTCTTCATTTTTTTTGTGCTTCAGTGATTTTTTTAAGATCCACAAGTGTATCCCTCCGAGTTCACTCTATGGTGTGTTGACAAAACCTGCAAAATAATTTATTGCCATCATGATAAAAATCATCATGGAAAGCTGGCTCTTCAGCTCTGTATTTTGCTGAAAGTGTGAACCCACCAAGTTTGCTAGCTTTTCGTTTACTCATTGTTAAAGATAATCAAACCAGTATTTAAAAATCTAATTTAATTATTAAACAAACAACAACCTGTATTTTTATTACCCTTGACGGTGTGTGCCATGCTATTCATATGCTAATGTTGCACATGGGTATTTGCCCTGTGGCGACTGGTTTGGCCAAGATAATATCATGAATTAGGTTATGGTACTGGGATCAGTAGTGGAAAATACCACATGTTATTTATAGATGACATGTTGCAGCAACTTATGCATTTGTGCATAAGTGACTGACTTCGCTGTGTATTGCAAATTTATGCAAAATAATGATTCTGTCAAGTTCCAGCTCAGGAATTTTACATTTTACTGTCATATTTTATTTTTTAGTAGCAAAAAATCCTTCAGTATCTGTCTATATTTTTGGGATGAGGTATTATGTACACTATTTATATTATTCGGACTATTGTCCTCATCTTTGTCGCCAATTTATTACAACGTTTCGGCCCTTGTACACTCCGGCCTTCTTCAGGTGGTTGGAATGTCGAACTGAACCCTTTATTTCACTCACTGGGGTAGACTGTTCTAGTTCCTCAAGGACACATGGCACAGTGGATAAAGGCGTTAGTGGACGACACTTTGCAGATATTGCTTGTTTTTACCAGAGCTCCTATTGCAATTTTTGTTATAAGGAGTGCCAGAGAAAAGCAATGATAACAGCAAAAAATTGCAATATGAGCACTGGTAAAAAACGGTTGCTGAAGACATTAGGTTTATAATACCCAGAAATTCATACATAGATGTCCTCAAGGACACATGGCACAGTGGATATCAGTTATCTCCTGTTAATTCCCCTCACCCAAAGAATGTGAGTTCAATACCCAGTTAAGGCAGTGGAGAACTTGGAGCAGGGAATTAATAGGAGATAACTGATAAATGATGTGGAACTAGAACAGTCTATCCCAGTGAGTGAAATAAAGGGTTCAGTTCGACATTCCAACCACCTGAAGAAGGCCAGAGCGTACAATGGCCGAAACGTAATAAATATGGCGACAAAGATGAGGACAATAGTCCAAATAATGTAAATAGTGAGCAAAAATCCTGTTTTCCGTGATTTTCAGTGTTTTTCCTTTCCTGCTTTATTTCCATGTTTGTTTTTTTTAGTTGCTTTTTTTTTTTTATCATGGAGAACTTTGTGGTCTTGTGCCGAACTAAGCTAGTCTGAGAAAATAGCTAAATTCTGTATGATTAGTACAAATGAGTGAATAATCTATTAGATCTTATTTTGCAAGTCCTGCATATTTTTTCAGTTGGTTAGCTCACTTTTTGCAAAAGGAAAGTCAATTGAGCAGAAGACGTGGAAACCAAATTTGTCTGCAGGCCTGAGATCAAATTTCCCTGAATTGTTGAATCAACTACTTGTCACCACTCTAGGGTATTGTTGCTGTCTATGTCATATGATGTAAATAATGCTGACATCTAACTCATCAGCTTGTTAGCTCGGTGCTCTAATCTGCAGTGTTTTTGTCAAATTCCAGTCTGGTGCTGGTGGCAGCTCTCATATTATAGTTGGATGTTATAATTAAAAAACTATGCTCTGCTAATATGCATACAATGTATAATCTATTTCTACCAATGCTAGTCTCCCTACCTAACAATACTCCAATGTTTATATTTGCCTCAGTCTGTCTATGCAATTAAGTTAACTAATATAGTTCCATTGATTTGTCAAAATGGTGGTGGCATCCCATGATAGTTGTCATGAACAGAAATGTTCACATGGGAGATGCCAATGCTATTGTAGAAGACTGTTCTCCTGATGAGATGTATTTGATCTTCAAAAATACTGAGACGGGCGGTATGTAGTAAAATATATAATATGTAAATGATATGACCCAGTGTTTCCAAATAGAATATTACCCAGACCATTTTACTGCTTCCAATGGCTTTTTGTTTTCCCAAGTGTGCATGATAATTATGTACACCCACCCTGCAGTTCACCTTATTCAGGAGAAAGTGAGACTTATCAGATGAAGTAACCTACATCTATTGCTACAAGGCCTGATTCCTATTGAAAATGCTTTTAACAATGGATGTTGGTTAACATGAGTCTTCTGACAGCACCATATGCAATAGGGACGAATATACTGACGCATCGCTTTCTCTATATTAATCAAATCAATCTGCAATTTGTGCCACATTAGATCATCTGTCGTTTGTATTCGGCATGAAATCTTATCTTCTCACAGCAATAAGTTTTGGTTTAGCCAGTGCTTTTCCTAGTTGTTTTCCCTTCTCTGAACAATACTGGGTAGGTGCCCAAACTACAAGTGCTTTTGTAAGCCGCCCACAAGTGTTGCTAATTTACAAAATAACTTAATCTTTTAGCCATAACAATTTGGCCTTTATCAAAGTTACTCAAGTCTTTCATCTTGTCCATAACTGTGATATATAACATATCAAAATAAAATACTCTGGGGCTCTTTATAGATCTCTGACCCTGATGTACACCTTTATGACAGTAGCTATCATTCTTGATGTATGTCACAATTCATATTTTGTCTTTGATTCATGACTGACTGAAGTAAATAATGTCACTGAAATATAGCTACACTGAAAATTTGATTGAAAATTAATTTCTTTGAAATTTTTATTAAAATGATAATCAGAATACTTATACTGAGGCCAAACTACTGTTACTTGAAGATTTAAGTTCTTGGTAACTGAAATATAATTAGGCGAAAAACATTAGAATATTTTTTTTTCGATTTGATAACTCATCTAAAATCTTTTAAAAAGTAGTAATATTCTTTTAGCTATATTGTTTTGGCATTAATTATAAAAAAATAAGTTTTATAGTGATAGCATGTTTCTTTTAGAAAAAGTTTTGCATCTTTCTTTTTATTTTTATATTTTTTTTTTAACCTGAAATCTTATTTAAGGTTTTGGTTTTTGCTGTCTGTTGGCATTGGGTTACTGAATTTGAAATGTCTTTTTTATTTGTCAGCCTCACAAAGATCCACACAAACATGGAATCTCTGATGAACCACCACTTTTTGAAGGAGAAAAGATCCATGGAATGGGTAAAATAAAAATGTTTCTTTTCTTTCATATTTCAATGAATTTTGCATGTATTTAAAGAAATACCTTATTCATGCTCAACTATTTTACTCTTATTTTTTAGCTCAGGATGTCACTTATTTGTGTCCATATAATGGCCAAGTCAAAGGCTCTTTGTCAGTCACCAATTACAGGCTGTATTTCAAGAATGCAGAACGGGTAAGCTGCACTCTTAACTTAAATCTATAAGTATTTTCATATTCTAATTGAATGTTAATATACCAAGGCATGTTAACTAAAGATACTAGGAAATTCTCTGACTCTCCCTGTTAAATGCAATAGGAATGTGTTATCTGTGCAAAGGGTTGCTGTGCTAGTCGTCAAAATAAAACTCATGAGACTTGAATGTTGTAAGTCTATAAATGGTCTCTTAATGATTTCCTTCTACCTTTATAACATTAGTGTTGGGTCAGTCCCAGTCATGGCAACTAAAGTTAACCCTGTAACTCAACAGCCAAGCTTTTGGGATGCAATTAAGATCTGGAGATCAGTACCATCCTGGTCACTGGCTCCAGATATGGCAACATTGTTATCTAGGATGTAGTCACCAAATGTAACAGTATATACTGCACATCTCAATCAGGACCATTGCTGATGATACCCAATGTAACACTATAGGTGGCAGGCAAACTCCTGTTCCAGTCATTGATTTGGCAAGGTTTTCTACATTGAATTGAAGAAATGTTAGAAAGTCTTGAGCCCAAGATTGAAACATCATAAACCCAACCCAACCATATCACAAAACAGATTGATCAACGTATCAGGATAATGAAGAAAACTAGAATAGCTTTAGCAAGATACTAATAAGATGTAATTTATTCTAGTTGTTGAGTACATGGGTGTTTCAAATTTGCATCTCTCTTTCCCTATTTCTAATGCTTGACAGCAGTATTCAAAGGTTTTGAACCTGGAATCTTTTGTTTGCAACTTTGATGATAGAACAATAGTAGTTTATGATGGTTAGTTCACCTTTATGTGAGAACATATTTGGTTTACAACTACAATCTGGCCTTCTCTAGCCATTCACATCTTATATCTGCCCATGTATGTTAGCCCATTCTCTCACTCTTCAATGGCATCCTAGATGGGACTCTTTTTCCCATCTCTTTCTTCCAGTTACTTCCTGCAGATTGCCCCCCCCCCTCCTTTAGTCAATTTACATTGTTTATAATGGAACATAACCCATGAGCTTGTCATTAATGTTGTATTGGTATGGTTTGACCACTAATTTTACTCTCACATGACCCTTAGTTACTTTTTGATAAATGACTTTCACAAAAACTATTTATATTTTTTATAATAATCACCAGCAAATAACAAACCACACAGTCTATTGGCCTTGGCCAAATTTTTCTTTTGGAAAGCCCCTTTTCTACAAGATTATTCTGCCTGAGAAACCATCTGATGAATAGATCTTTATGTAAACAACTTTGTCTGAAAAGTTTTTAGAGATAATTTTATTTCAGCTAAGGAAGTAACGTAATACTTGTCCTTTTTCCTTGGCAAATGTAGTTGAAAGAGAGGGGGATAGGGCTGTTACTAAATTCTCTTATATTTGAGTTTGCTTTCTTAAAAATCCTTCAACCTATGTAATTTTTCCAAACAAATTTTCTCTTCCCACATTTTAATTCCAATAATCACTAAATGCAATCAAGCCTTCTCCTTTTCTATACCATAAGACCAGGCCTTTAACTCTGCCAACCACTGTCTAGCTCTACTCACCCTGCACAATTGAGTTGCCACCCATCTCATCACACTTTGCATATTCACAATTTATATTTGATTTCTATTTTACTAGCATTTACTATTTTTTACTGCACAGATTTGCCATAATTTCTGTTGTATATAAAGTACTTTGTAGTTTTTTCTTAATACCATGTCCCTTCAGGATGTAGGTGATGATAGTTCTTTTCAGTTGTTTGTTGGTTTGTTTAGTTAACAGTATTGATAGTTGCCTTCTCCACAAGTTTGAATTCAGAGTTGTCCTCTTAGGATAGTTGTCAACCAAGGCTAGAGAACCCAGTCTGCCTTGCTATTTAACTTTTAATTGGGGTTGGGGGGGGGGTTATACCTCTCCCTAAATTAGTTCAAAGTATCACTAGTTGCAGGTGGAATTTTAACTTTGCTTGCCAATTCTATTTTCCATACTGTGATGTGGTCACTTATAATAAAATGCTTAAATCAGATGATTGAGCTGAAAAGTAAACAATGTGAAAGTATTTTATACTTTGACATTCACTTCTTTAAAGACAATTCATTTTGAATCCTTTGCTATTATTTACTTACTTATAAAATGGTTTTTACTTTTTTGTATAAACATTGTTTATTCTTAATATCATAAATAAAAAAAATAGTTTAATGCAGAAATCTTTTTTTTTTTTCTTATTGATAAGTTTGATCCAATTTTAAATACTATAACAGACTTCAGATTTTTATTTTCAGATTCAGTTTTCTTTTCATTGTTTTCCTCCCTGTTTTAGTTTCTTTACTCAAAGATGACTTCTATCTGAAAAGAACATTTTGTACCATAACTAAAATTTAGACAAAACTTTCATTCACAATACCTAACCCAATAATTGTTTTGTTCAGACCATAGTGGTATTGATTTTGCTAGTATAAGTTGTATACATGGCATTAATATCAGTTAATCTAACTATCTTTGTAATATGTTGAATTTTAAAAGAAATATTCTGATTGCTCAATACTTTCAGTGTTTCTATTGAGAAAAATACACATGCCATATTTGTATAGTTTTCATCTCGGCAAAATCTTTTCTCTTTTTTGTTCCTCTTTTATGTCTTATATATTTTTGTCTCTAGGATTCGTTGTTTATTCTGGATGTGCCACTTGGAGTCATTGCTCGTGTTGAGAAGATTGGAGGTGCTACAAGCAGAGGTGAAAATTCTTATAGAATAGACATTTTGTGTAAAGTAAGTATGATTTCTTTTCTCTCACTACCATCATGTGACAATAATCAATATTTCATTGGAAAATCTGGTTGAAATCCAATGGTGACTTTTACATCATTTTATATGATTTTGTGTTTTTGAGAACATAATTTACTGACCTAATAGTCAAGAATAGTTTAAAACAAACAAGAGATGAAAAGAGGTAGCTGATTAAACAGTGATGAATTAATGACTACAGTGAAGATAGAATGACATAACAAGGATTTTAAATTTCTTTTTCTCTATTCATATATTAGTTTTAATTTTTCAACCTTCTTTACCCTGACATTTCGATCATTACAACAAATCTGTCTATATTTCTGTGATGAGGTATTGTAACTATTTACACTATATTATTTGTACTGTTGTCCTCATCTATATGATACATTCACGATGTTTCGGCTGTTGTATGCTCTGGCCTTCTTCAGATGATATTTGTTGGAATTTTGAACCAAACTCCTTATTTAGTCCACAAGGGTAGATTGTTCTAATTCCATGTACCATGAATGTGACAATAAAGATGAGGACAACAGTCCAAACAATGTAAATAGTGTAAATCATTACAACACATTTTTAGAAAAAAAGCAAGTGTTCTGAAAAGTTCTTGACTCAACCCATTTGCCAATGTCTGAGCATTATTTTGTCATTGTCACTGAAGAGTCTTCTTTTGTAAAGTACCAATTTGGAGGTTCCTGGTTTGTATTCTTGAATTTGTTTCAAATCATTGGACCATATCAATGAAAAGTTTGGAATTTTCAAATGTTGACTTCTGGGCTATCATAAAATTCTTGTTTCTGCAGAAGAAAAACTCCAAATGAAATCCATGAGTGTATGATGCAAACACTGGGTGACAAGAGCCCATGATGCTCAACTGTGAAGAAGTGGTGTGCTAACTTCCAGCATGGAGATTTTGAGAACCAAGAAGTAGCTCAATTTAGGACACTTTCAGTGGTTTCAACACCTGCAATGGTTGATCATATTCATGACCTTATTTTTGTTAATTGATGAAGGTTAAACAAAATAATTCCTGTGATAATAGAAATATAAAAGAGAATGCATTGGCTTTATAATTAATATGCAGTTGGCTATACAAAAGTTCTTAGCCAAGTATGTTCCAAAAAGTGATATCAAGTGGACACATCTATGTTGATTTTGTAGCATTTTCAGCAATGATGTTTTGGGAATGACTTGTATACACAACTAGGATGTGGAGAGCAAACAATAGTTCAAGCATTGGGAGCAATCTGGTTCTTAACTGCCAAAGAAAAGAGACAAATAATTACTACATTACTATTTTAAATTTGCTGTGATGATTTAAAGGTGTTTAAAGAAAAACATTGAGAGATAGTATGTAAAAATATTCTGTTTTTTGATATTATATTCACAGGGCCAAAAAGGCAATGGATGTTTTGAAGAATTTGGGGTTTAAGTACATAGATGATTCACACTATTCACCACACTTTAACCCGTTTGAATATTTCTTATTTTTAACCTTAAATGGAGGAAATGTTTTAATGATGCAGAGGTGATAACAGCAGCATGGACCAAACATTTTTTATTTGTTTTTGTTTTAAGAAACAATGTGCTATCAAGTGTGTTGAATCTGGGATGAATATATGCAATACTGTGTACATTTCATGGCTTGAGGTCATTCCTTTCTTGATTGGACCAATAACTTTGCAACACCTCATAATATCACTTTAACTTTTAAATACTAAAATCCATATCATTCTATCGGTAAATTTTTATTATTATTATTCTTATGAATAGTTTTTTTAAAAGTATTACTTCCATTTTTTGTTTTAATGAGAATAAATCTGAAAATCTATGCCTTAGTAGTTTTCCTGGAGCTGTGTAAGCAAATGTATCTTTCTCTGTTGTTGGTTCAGAAAAAAATCAACTTATTCATGTACATTTATCAACATTAAGCCAAATTAGTATAAATGTAAAAAAAAAAAAAATTATCTATACCTATCCGCTTGTTCAGTGACTTAGAATTAATTTCATGTTTGGGAAATCTGCAACCATTTGTCAATTTTAAGACAATTGTCAAAGTAAAAGTTTTAAAATGTCATTTTATTCACCAAGTTCTTCTTTCTCATTTATCTTAATTACTTCTATAATTTGGGGCAAGTAAAATCATTCATCGAGTTTTGATAGTTTTAAAGTTATGAATATTTCAATAATCTAAACGTTTTTGCATTTTACAGGACATGCGGAACTTAAGATTTGCCCATAAACAAGAAAACCACTCTCGCAGACAAGTTTTTGAAAAGATCCAACTGTATTCCTTCCCAATTACCAACAAGCAGGTAAATACTT